>JANHFL010007753.1:95742-108180 GCA_032468155.1 Oxyrhabdium leporinum
TTTCGGCTTTACGGCGTCTTGAAGCAGACGGATCCCTAAGGACCCGTCCTCGATCCAGGGTTCCTAACCCGGAAGTCGCAGGGGAATATTAATAAACCCACTAAACCACAATTACATGTGTGTGTGTGAGAGAGAGAAACAGACAGAGACCGCACAGAGTTTTTGGGAGATCATCATATCCAGAATGATATGATTTATTATAGGAGAGACTTAGAGAATGATATGTTTCTTGTGATCTACAGCTGTAATTAAAATAATACAGCATGTATCCACAATGAATATAACTCATTCCCAAATCTGTACTTGTCTGCAACTGCATCTCCATTAAAATAATCTTAAGGTTTGTAGTATAATGAAATCTCCCTCAGCTTGGAAGTTGTGATGGATACTTCAAAGGATGAGTCATATCCAAAAGAAAATAGATCAATTCATATTAAAAAAAGAGAGAACCAAATGGCAGTAAATGCACTTTTAATTAGTCTGGTAGAATAAAAAAATAATCACATACTGCGAAGCGGATGACATTTTGGAAGGAAAAAAGTACAGACTATTTTTGCTGCTTTTTATAAAAAATATAATTGCTATTTGATCTTCAAAGTGCAGACTGTAATTGTTGCTTTATATAAAATACCATCAATAAAGCAGTTCATCATGTTTAATAATATAGAACATGTCACAGCCTTAATCATCTCAATGGAAGTTTAGGTCAAATTTCCCCAGTTTGGTGCATTTCCAGGGATTTGGGGTTCACCCTCTGTAATCTTCAACCAAAATGTCTATTGGTCATGTTGTTTTGGTATTATGAAAATTCCAAAAAAATTGAGGGACTTGTTGGGAAAGGGCTGCCTTAAAATTTCATGAAATGCTCCTCTGCTGATAAAACCTCTACTTAATTTCCAAATTTATATTTGGTAAAAGGACTTTTTGATGTGGCTTGTGGAGAACCAGTTTTAATCTGCAACCTTGGCATATCATACATGCTTTTAAAAAGTGAATGACTGGCAAAAATGGAACGGTCTGATCGAGCTGCATTTCTATTTCTGAACTCACTGTTCAAGGCACATAATTCTATCACACATGCTAGAGATGGGAGAATGCTGTATGGATAATTGAAGTTATGCTTCAAACTGTTGCTGTGACATCTACATTGGCAGAGTGATCAGAAAAGGGTTTTTTTCCTCAAGACAACAGCACCTCACTGTTCTGGAGAGACTGGATTCTATTCTATATAAGAGGGAAGGAAGGAAGGAAGGAGGGGAGGGAAGGCAGGCAGGCAGGAAGAAAGGAAGGAAGGAATCAGCCTTATTATATAGCAGAGTGAGCTCGGTCTATTGTAGAAAATGCAAACATCATTTAATGAAGGACAAAGAATTCACATTAATTTGTTAATTTGAAGTATGCTTGTATAATTGTATGTTGGAATGAGTTTGGGGGTACTTGCCTGAAGAGACGCAGCAAGAGGCTCAGGAGCAACACTCCTTATGTTATTGAGCTGTGAAGGTGTTGGCAGAAAAACTGTACTTTCAAACTTGTAAGATTCTGTTAGTGTAGCTTTACCATAAAGTAGAATTAGCTAAACAGGCCATGTTTCTTATCTGGTTTACCTAGTAAGGCTGACAGCTTGTCAGTAATTAGAATGAGCTCATTTGGAACAGAAGAAGGCATCACTAATACGATACATGTCAGTCTCTATAAATAAATCTGTTTTGAACAATTTTCACCTAATATTCTAGCACACAACTGTTGCCTTCAAAAGGGTCTAATCGAGGACCTTCCTATTAGTTGTCCCCTACCTGTTCTCCACGACTCTAGTTTATATTAATAATGCCTATCAATTCCATCCAGCGTGTCATTTAATTAACCTGGAGCATGGCTGTCCAATCTTTTGGTTTCCCTGGGCCACATTTGAGTGAACAGGAATTGTTTTGGACCGCATGTAAATATATATACTATAGTTAATGTATAGAAAAAAACCCCAATCTTTATTTATTTTTATAATTTTTATTATCTTGAGGGGCTACATTATTATTTGTTCAGGGCTACAGGCGGCTGTGAGCCATGGGTTGGACATGCCTGATCTAGAGGCAAGTTGGGGAAGACCTTGAATTGGGGGATTCCAATTAGTTCTGAAATCAACCATGCTCATCTCATGTATTAATCGGTATAGTTTTTGATGTATCGGAACTGCAACGCTGAAGTCATGTAAGAACGGCAATTCTTGTTTTCCCGTTGCTGCCACACTATTATGGAAATTCTCCCTTGCTTGGTATAAATGTGCCCTGCTTGGTATAAATTGAATGGAATATGTAAGCAGAAGTGACAGTCCCAGACTTAGTCAAAAACACCCCCCCCCATCCCAAGCCAAGGAAGATGGGTTTTGCTTCTAGCACCTTCTAATAATATTTGCATAGCAACCTTGATTTCAAAATGTTAACTGAATTAAGGGAAGTGTCAGCCCTGGAGGCCATCTTTAAATTTGGATCTTCAGGGCTGCCACAAGCGGTGGATGGGCAATCTGTGGGAACGGGAGGGGGGAGGATGGAGACAATATGAGATGTATAGCCAAAACAACATTTTTTCGCTTGGGAATCAAGGACGTTCAGCCTGCACCTGGGGAGGCGTGACTGGGAGTCAACTACAGTTGGGACAGTGACCTGATTGGACCATGTGATGCCCATGTGGATGCAGGGGAAGGAACCTTGATTTTACTTTGGGTGGGGAAAACCCAGGGGCTTTCAGATTTGGGTTTCCCTGATGTGCCAGTATGACATCTCTAATAAAACGGAGCTTTGAGGAAAATGCCTGCCTTGGAGTTTTGATTCCATTGGGGGTGTTACTTGGAACCCTGACAGGAAGTTTCTTGCCTGGCATTTGAAATTCACTTGATTTTTCAAATTATCAGAAGCTGTTTAATGACTGCTTAGATTCTCAGTTATCAATTGATAACTATATATATAATTGATAATTGTTATAATACACACACACACACATACATACAACACCATGCTGAATTAATTGTAGCCCACTGAATTTTGAAAATTAATACATTTTAAAAAACAGTGCAAAGAATATATGGATAATTTATAGCTAAAAATATTTATTTTTAGCCATAATTTGCCAGTGAATGACGGGCATCTCTGTTTTGCTGAACGTGCTTGCTTGATTTTTACCAGACTTTGTTCTTCCAGAGTGACAGCAGAGTCTCCATCTGTTTTGAAGTTTGAAATTAGATGACTTGATGTAATGGTACTTTTCAGAGACCTCTGTAGAAAGTAGATAACTCCATAAAACAAAGCTTAGTTAGTTACTTAGTTTGCTTTATTGTCATTGCACCTTGTACAACGAAATTAAATGCCCTCTTCAGTGTACATTATGATTATAACAATAAAGCACAAACACACATCCTTCACAATCTATACAATTGAATTGAAAACCCCTGATATTGCATAAAAATTGCACTATACATTAGTCGCTGGCTTGGCTAGTAAAATAATATTGAGTTCATAAAAAAGAGAAAAATTTGTGGACTTTTCTTGTTAAGACTAACTTTCCGTCAGGAAAACTTTGTTCCAAATGTTAAGCACAAATAGTTCTGCAATAAAGAGACAATGCACATTCTTGGGATTTTGTCATGGAAAGGGGAGAAGAAGAAGAGATTGGTTTGACGTTATAGGGAAAAAAAATAGACCCTGGTATAAAGGTATGGGGAATTCCTATACCTCAAGAGAAAAGAGTCAGTCATCTAAATCTGAAGGCCAGACTTACGGTTGGGCAAAGAGAAGCTTTATTGTACTTGGATCTTCATCTTGGACTCTTACTTTTGTGAAAATGTATTGGGAGCATTTTGGCAGAATTTTAGTTTGAAACCCAGTTTCCTATGATTCATCCACAGTTAATTTTATTTATTCCAAAGGACTCTCAGCAATGCAATGACTTTTGCCTTTGATAACTACTCATATCCATGTTTGAACAAGCCTGGACTTAGAGCAGGAGATAAACAGTGTCTACTGAGTTACTCCTGGGAACAAACCTTTGCTCCTTCTTTTGCTAACCAATAACATTGTAATGTAAAGGATGAATTAAGTTAGCACTTCCCCAGCGTATATTTAACTTGATAGAATACGTGACAGATTTTGAAAGCTGAGAATTTGATAGGCCCAACCCAAAAATGGATTTCCTGCACGATTTTTTTAAAATATCCTACGGAGAAAAGTTGGTGTGTGTTGAATGTATGCAGGTGGAGAAATTACAAATCTGTGTGCGCATATTTAGTTTATTGTTAGAAAAAGATTAAACCTGACATTCAGGGCACGCCGTTCTGAAAAGAGTGTGAAATGTATAATATCGTTGTAGGTGTCTCAGAAGTTTTGAAAATTCATTGCTGATTTATTTTTCTATAGTAATATGTAGAAGTTGTGTGGGATTGAGGGATACGTGTGGAGAAAAAGAAAGACAGCAACAGTCATTCTTTGACTTCCCAGCTGGACCAATTTCTACAGTGGCAAAGGTTGCTGCCATGCAAAGTCTAGATTCAACTAGCCTCATATCGTGAACGCTTCATGTGGATTCTCCCCCCCCCCCCCGGGCCAGATGGTGGCTTCTGTTCTTCCCACAACCCTGACGGGAATCAGAAAAATCAATTTATTGATTAAATTATGTTTTCTTGCTACTGCAGTGGCCCTTGGGCAGACTGCTAATATTATTTTGTAGCTGATGTCATGGTTGATGCCAGATGACAAGAGTCTCATCATAGCAGAGGCCAACCTTTCTGTGACAAAAGCCAGCATCCTTGTCGTGCGCTCTGAGCGGCATAGAAAAAGATTTTCTAGATGGGGGCTGGCTGAATCAATTGGGCTCTGTTAATTTAGAAATATTCAAAGTATGGAAGTTACTCTACTTGGAACGTCCTTTTCTGTGCTCTTTGACCAAGCAGATTGAAAGTTGATCTGCCATAGGAGTCATGTAAACCTTTCTCTCTAGTTTGGTCCTTCAGTAGTAAACCACCTTCTTTTCAAGATGGAGTTCCAAGCTTCTCTTCCTTGTCTAAAATGTTGAGTGATATCTTCTGGGATTTTATTTAAGATAATGGTGTGTTAATTGAGCTTCAGAGACTGAATTCATAATTTAGTCTCAGGTATAGTAACCAGGTCCACATACACTGCCTTAAACTGCGAATAAAATGGCTGATGATCTTGGTGTTATGTGTGGACCAGTTCTGCATATCCTTTATCAATACAAACTATTATTTAAGCATGTTATTTATATATGGGGTTCCTAAATAGCCTAGGGCTACTTTATTTCAATATATATTGAATTGCAGTTCACATGCTCCCTATTTATTCAGAATTTACTCGGGCATCCCCATCAACCATTGAAGAATCCCTAGAAAAAAAGTTTGTGTTGACTTTGGGCTTTGACTGAAGACTTTGGTTTCAATTTTCAGCCAAGAAAATATAATGCACTTTTGGCATTGGCTGGCAATTCCCTAAAGTGGTTTGAATTCAATGTGAGCAGTTTGATCCAGCGAGTAGAAGAAAACATTTCCAGAGCAGAGGAAAGGATACTTGGATGGCTCTTTATGAACCATTTCAGAGGCTTACAGGAAAGCTTAGAAGAGTATCATTTGTATTGAACCCCCCTCTATCAGCTGTTGAAGGTAACTAAGTTATGGAAGACATTAAAAGAAATATTACAACTCTATTTTATTGAGTGACTATATAGGGTATAGTATCAATATAGAGTAGACTATAATAATATAGTCAGTTTGCAGTCAGAATAGAGCTAGAAGGGACGTTGAAGGTCTTCTGGTCCAAACCAGCTGCTCAAGCAGGAGACCCTATCCCATTTCAGATAGGTTGCTGTCCAGTCTTTTCTTAAAAACCTCCAGTGATGGAGCACCCACAACTTCTGAAGGCAAGACCTTCCACTGTTAATTGTTCTCACTGTTCTCCTTAATTTCAGGTTTCTCCAAGGCCCTCTCCATACTCTTGTATACCGACAAATCAGGACTGCAATGGGACAAGTTAAGCA
The DNA here is from genome assembly GCA_032468155.1 of Oxyrhabdium leporinum. Lineage (NCBI taxonomy): Eukaryota > Metazoa > Chordata > Lepidosauria > Squamata > Cyclocoridae > Oxyrhabdium > Oxyrhabdium leporinum. The sequence goes on from JANHFL010007753.1 coordinate 101,773, forward strand.
GCTCCGTTGCAAGATGCAGTTGATGTAGATGGGATGAAAATTGCAATTGGCCAATTAGATTCTCTTTGAGGAAAAAAAAAGGATCAGTTGCATTCAGGGGAGGGCAATAAACCATAATTCCTGGGGCCTCAAGTTGTTCATCCTGATATAATGGATTGACCGTTATTATTCCCGTGTTTCTAGAAATTAATCATAGTCAGTAGATTTGTTGCTGTTTTAATACATACTCAATCTGTGGTTTCTTGTAGAATGGAACATGAGGCCTTCCAGCTAGAAAAGCAGCATGTCCATCAGGTCTATGAAAGCACAGCCTCTTATTTCAATGACTTGCAAGGCAAAGCGTGGCCTCGCGTCCGGCAGTTTTTACTTGAACAGAAGCCTGGCAGCCTGATTGCAGATATCGGTAAGTTCTGGGGGAGCTCTCCATCTCTCTGAATGAGAAAAGAAATGACAAGAGAATCACAACTGTGTGAAGAGCTCATAGGCAGAATGGCAGCTTGGGATGGAGAACGATCAGAAAAAATAACTAATTCATTGTTCTGAATTATATTGACCGCCAGAAGGTAGGTATTATTGATCAGTTTTTCTTATTCGCTCTCCTCAGATATAGATAGCCAGAATGTTATTCCATATGGTTGAAACTCTCTCTGAGGAAATGAACTTATTATCTCTGTATGTTAGATCATACAGGTTCTATACTGTCTAAAAGCACAGGAATGTTCCTCTCCTTGAGGAGCAGAAGTAGAAGTCATATAACATTCCTCTTCCTTTGTCTTGAGGGTCCATTTTTGAACCCTACATTCTTCACACAGAGCACACCGAGAGATCTGATGATGGAGACCAATCCAAAACAACCCTACTGTTGAATCTCTGTTAGGCCTCCTCTTCATTGGCAAGACTTTCCAGCAGGGAGGGGTGTCTTAAGTTCTTTCACAACATCCATCCAAGTTAGAAAACCCAGCACCATTATTCCTGAAATTCAAATGAACGTGCAGAAATCCTGGGACAACTGCCCAAGTTTTAGGTTTAAAGATGTTCAGGGGAACTAAGTAGGGCTGTGTTGTGTTGGCCATGATCATCATTCTGATTTCTTGGTTTCTTCTTGTATATAAAAAATTATCACGAATGAAAGCAATCAATCTCACATTAAAAAAAAAAAACTATTTTGTTTGGCTTAAGGTTGTGGGACTGGAAAATATCTTGATGTCAACCACCTAGTGTATAATCTTGGATGCGATTATTGTGGCCCCTTAATCGAGATTGCAAGAAATAAAGGCTGTGAAGTAATGATCTGTGATAACCTACACCTCCCTTTTCGGGATCTGTGCTTCAACGCCATCATCTCCGTGGGAGGTAAGAGATTTTAATTGCCTGAACAGCTGAGATAGGAGGAAACACGTTTGATATGCACCACATGACACTACATTAATATTTCCTAATTTACTTATTATAGGAAGATCAGATAATAGGAAGTCAGGCTTTTTGTCAGTCCAGCTCAGGGATTTTATATAAACGTTCTTGAAAAAAACAAGAAGGGTGCATGGCTACAGAGGAAAAGCAAAACCAAAGAATATTCTGAGGATGTCATTTTCTCTGGGTAGCTAATTTATGAATCAGTTTTTTTCCCATTGAGAGAGCATCCAGGGAAAGACCCTACACCTTGTTCCTGGAATTTCCAGTTGAAAAAAGTTCCCCATCCTAGTAGGCTGAAAAGAACTGATATCTGGAAATTTTAAGCAGGAATGTTTCTCTTCATTTTATACCCAATCTTTTTTAACTGAACTTAGCTAGGTATAAGGAAACTCGGAATCTTGCAAAATAAACATCCATAAATGATTCATCTACGCTTAGAAATGGGGAGGGGGCACAGAATAATTTGCTTGGGCTTGGAAGGAGCAAGAGGATGCAATGCTTTGTTGAGTAGAGAGCATGATATATCAGTAAGTTAAAAAGGTAACCTGCCTGGGTACATAGCGGGCAAAACTGAATTAGAAACAGCTGTAATTGTAAAGCTGCGATAACGTGTGTTTGGGAAAATGAGAAAACGTGGGGAATGGGAAAATGTGATATCCCTGACAAAGGGGAAAAAAGGTTACTAAGGAAACACATTGGAATCTAAACCACAATATGCATTTTCCCCCCATAAAAACTGGTATCTGCAAAGATGAAAAGTGATTATAGTGAATTAGACGCGGTCATCTGAACCGTGGTGTCGCAGTGGTTAGAATGCAGCATTGCTGGCTGTCCACTGCCAGCAGTTCGAATCTCATCAGGCTCAAGGTTGACTCAGCCTTTCCTCCTTCCGAGGTTGATAAAATGAGGATCCAGATTGTTGGGGGCGATATGCTGACTCTGTAAAGTGTTTAGAGAAGGCTTCAAAGCACTGTGAAGCAGTATAGAAGTCTAAGGGCTATTGCTACTGCTATCTGCTAAAATCTCAGAAAACAGGTGACATGAAGTCTTCCTTTCAGCCTTTGGATTAGCTTTGTAATGAAAAAGAGGCAAGAGAGAGAGGATGATAAGGTTCTGTATCACTGCATAGTATCTGCTGGTATGTTCAATTTTGTTCATTTTGTTCCAAAACGGAGAGGTGATGATAAAATTTAACAGAATGAAATCATTCCCATAGCCTGAATTTTAAACTTTAAATGTAGTTGAGATGTATTTTGTATGTGTATGTTTTTAGTTTTGTTTAGTTTCCTTTTTAAAGTTTATTTTATGTTATTTATTTTCACTTCCGTTTTTCCATTAGTTTAACATGAATTTTTTTCCCACCTACAGGTTTTTCCCACCTACAGGTTTTGCTATACAATAGGTTTCCTCTTCGAAGTATATAGTTTTTAATACAACAGATGCATACATATATAGCTATTTTGTTTATATATAATATCACATATTAATAGCTAGCATTTTTAAAGAAATGTTAATCTTTTAAAAAATTAATTTTTAAAAAAGATTTTAAAAGATAAAGTCTCTTTTCATTCACACGCACTCTGGTAACCACACAGATTTACCAGTAATATTATTATTATGGTTGGTCAGCCATAGTCAGCCAGAAGTTTAGACTGGATTTGGCATTTTTATCCACAATTGACTGATGGTGATTTTATCTATGCCAATAGTCTATTATTATTATTGTTTGTAGCAATACAAACAGTGTAGCAATTATTGTTGTAGCTGTTGTTACTGCTGCTACTGGTAACAAATGGAAGCCACCTGCTAATATCTTCTTACAGTTTTATTTTCTTTCACCTTTTTTTTTTTAACTTCCCAGTCTAGTCCATAGTAGCATTTCTTTAACTCTCCCATAAACTGAAAATAGAAGTATTAAACAAATTTTATGAGTTGGTTCGTTTTTTTTCGCCTTCCAAAAGCTGGAAAGGCTATTCTTCGTTTTTTATCATGCAGCATAGCAGAACCAAGAATTAATATTGAAAATACCAAAAGTACTACCTAATGAACAATGCCTTGATTACGTGATTATAAAGACATTGAATCCAAGATATGCACATCCCTAATGAAAGAACGTGTTTCCTCTTTTTTTTCTAGTGATTCATCATTTCTCCACAAAACAAAGAAGAATCCAGGCAATCCAAGAAATGGTCAGGGTGCTGGTTCCCGGTGGCCAAATGATGATTTACGTCTGGGCCATGGAGCAAAAAACCCGACATTTTGAGAAACAGGACATATTTGTTCCTTGGAACAAAGCCTTGTGTTCCCGATTGCTTTCAGAATCCAATAAACCCGGGCATAAAACAGATACTCCATCCCCGATAGAATCTCAGATGACGCACTCAAAACCACCGATGGGCTCAAAATGCAGTCCGCCTGGTCCCCTTGATCAGAAACCCCCTCTGAGATTGGGTAACTGCCTCAGTGGATCCTGCTGCATGAACATTTCTGAAGACGAAGAAAAACGATTTTACGGTGCCCTGGGCAGATCTTTTCGTTCCTGGTTTTCCTCCAGGTCCCTGGACGAGTCTGCCTTAAGAAAGCAAAATGAAAAGATGGATCCCTTGAAGGAGGTGGTGGGATGGACGAGCAACGCCATTTCTGTTCAGCCCCTCAGGCACTGCAGCGTAGACTTAGGGTGTCAGTCAGCACTGCTCGAAGAAAGACAGCTAGATCACTATGACGACGTATTCACAAAGTGTGTGGCCTGTAAACAAATCCAGTGGCTGGCAACTTCGGGGTCCCTGAGGGGTTTCGACAGGGAGCCGGCTACCTTAGTCCAACACCACAACGGGGAAAACTCCTTTCTGAGGAGTTCTGTGGAAAACATGAAGAATAGCGGTAGCCATCAAAGCAACAGTCCCTCCTTGGCAGGAAAACCCTTCCAAAGGATTTCATCCGTCAGCTCTAGCGAGTCTGTGGTAGAATCAGCAGTGGCGGTGGGAGACTGTGCGGTTAATGGGCAGGACACCAGCGCGTTTCTGCGCTATTACCATGTTTTCCGCGAAGGGGAGCTGTGCTCTCTTCTGGAAGACAACGTCCCTGAGGTTCGCATAGTAAGTTCAAGCTACGACCACGGCAACTGGTGCATTATTGTGAGGAAAACGTGATAAGCAACAGCTGAACAGTTCGGCTTTCCCAAACCGCGATCGAAGGGACGTTACACATTTTTGCCAGCCTTTTATCGCCCATGCTGTGCGCACTGGTACAGTTTGAATGCAAACACGTCACTTATGAAAGAATAGCACTTAACGGTTTGTTGAAAAACAAGCCTTTTTTTTTTTTTAATACAAATGACCATCCTCAGTTTAGCAAATTTGGGAGTGAGGTGTTTGGTTTTTTTTAAAAAGCGTTTTATCAATAAAACTTTTTATAAGCGAAGGAAGGAGACATTTCTTCATTCCCCCTCCTCTGAAAGTACAGGTAGTCCTCGACCTGCGGCCACAATAGAGCCCAACATTTCTGTTGCTAAGTGAAACATTTGTTAAGTGAATTTTGCCCCATTTTATGACCTTTCTTGCCTCAGTTGCTAAGTCACTGCAGTTGTTGAATTAGTAAGCGAATCTGACATCCCCACTGACTTTGCTTGTCAGGTGGTTGCAAAAGGGGATCATGTGACCCCGGGACACTGCAACCGTCATAAGTATGAATCAGTTGCCAAGCATCTGAATTTTGATCATGTGATTCTGGGGATGCTGCAACGGTCGCAGGTGTAAAAAACGGTCGTAAGTGAGTTCTTTCAATGCTGTTGCAACTTCAAACGGTCTCTAAATGAACCGTTGTAAGTCGAGGACTACCTGTAGTATCTTCCCAATGAAATGGCAGTACAATTTGCTTGTGTTTTACCCTCTGAGCTTTTTTTTTTTGATCAGGAATTTGGTGGAATACACCTTTAATTTTTAAAATGCTCTTTTAAAGAAATCTCACTATCTAAATAGACTGTAGAGACCTAACAGTGCAAAAGGCACTAAAAAAATGAAAGCTAATTCCTATGGAATTTTAAAGAGTTGAGGCAGGAAAGGCCCAGATACCAAAAAGAGGACAAAATGAGCTGTCCAGAAAATATCTCCAGGAAAAACAAGCCATTAATCTCTGCAGAAGAGTTGCTGATTGCAAATACTCAGCAAGAATGAGATTTCTAATCTGTAACTGGAGTGTCACAAGAGCTACAGATAGTCCCCGTTTAACAACAGTTCAGTTATGACAGTGATGAAGAAGTAACTTGATGACCAATCCTTGCATTAACAAACTTTGCAGGTCTATAAAGCAAAGGGAAGCTGAAATAAGATCATAACCACCGTCGCAGTTTCATTTAGGAACTACTTTGCTTAAGGACCAAATTGCCGGTCCCAAATGTGGTTGCTATATGAGATCTGAGCAAATTTGGTGAATGTTTCTGTCTAAAGTGTTACTGGATGAGCTGCAATATTTCAAACACTCCAAAAACTGACATTTTCCATAGGCCTCATTCAGTGGCAATTTTCTTTGCGTTTCCAAATCTACATAAACTGTGATTAGCTTTCAGTCGGATTTAATGAAATGAGTCAAATTCAAGCCATATTCTATCATCCTTGTTTTCCTAAACCTTACTTTTAGTGCCAACCACTTACTTTGGCTTAAGCTGTGCTACCTAAAAATGGAAGTAAAAAAATTTCCCATTTTCCCTGTCATGCCAACTCAAAAAATTAGAGCTAGAAGAAGAAACAATTCTATGCCCGTATTGCTAAATCATTGTTTAGTATTATGGTCAAGCAGCGTGTTTCCCCTGCAGTGAATTAACTGAGGCTATCCGAACGATTATCAGAGTAGCCCACTTTTGCAATCTGGGTGCAGAGAATTTTGAGCAGAAGCTTTGGATAAATAGAACCAAATACACTTGACTCCTGATTTAATGGATGCAGTATTCCATGTTGGAATACCTTTGGGCAACAACATTGAAATGGTTGGCCAACCCCA
>JANHFL010007753.1:109911-122621 GCA_032468155.1 Oxyrhabdium leporinum
CTGCCATTAGAGTGGTATCATCTGCATATCTGAGGTTGTTGATATTTCTCCTGGCAATCTTAATTCCAATTTGTGATCCATCTAGCCCCACCTTTTTCATGATGTGCTCTGCATATAAGTTAAATAGGCAGGGTGACCGTATACAACCTTGCCGAACTCCTTTCTCAATTTTGAACCAATCAGTGGCTCCGTGTCCAGTTCTCACTGTTGCTTCTTGGTCCGCATATAGGCAAGTATTTTTATTTATTTAAATAAATATTTAAAAATAAAAAACAATATTTTTAACTTCACCTTAAGAAAATAAAGAGGCAGGGGTATAATCACGTGGTGATAGCTGTATTGACTTTTTGGATCCCGTTTCCCCAATGATGTGTAAGCATGTGAGCGTGGCTACATGGTTGTTTTTTTTTAAATAATCAGAAATTCCCAAATGGAACTTATTTCCAGGGCACAAAAAAGGTATTCTCCTTAGTGATTGCTTCCTAACATTTTGTACTTGACCTTCAATACCGTACTTTTCCCCTGTTGAGAATGAGAGACAAAGCCCACAGATCTGCTTTTGGCTTCCTTCCTTTGCTTTCACCAGTTTATCGCTGGGGGACTCCCCCCCCCCACTTTTCCCCCTTTTTTCTTTTGTTTTGAAGGAACCTTCGCATTTCCTGGACAGGCCAACAGCATTTCCTTTGTGCTTTTGAACAATTTTTGTTTAAACAGCTCTGCTATTATTCTGATGAACTGAACATGAGGATGTCGCCTGCTTATCTGGGGCTTTATGCAATTGGATAAACCGAAACCTGCAACGAGAGCCCTAAATTGTTTTAAGCGGAGGCCTTAAGAGCTGTTCTTACAAGCTTGTTCATCTGTTAAAACCTCTGCATAGGATTATACTTCAAGAGGGGTTTGTTCCTTTAAAGTTTGGAAAGGACTAGTTAAAGAGGATGTGATTACAGGAAGCTGAACAAAACTAGAAACATCTACAACAAACTGTGTTCCAACATCAGCATTAAAAAAAAACCACATCGATACGATCTGCATGTATGGTAAGACACATTTGAGACATCTGGCCTATGGATCAAATGCCCACCTTCTTTTCTTCTTGGGTAGATTCTACAGTTGCAAAAGGCAATAGAAAATGGAGAAGAATTCAGATATCACACAAACACAAACACTTAATAGTGCATTTATTGACTATGTTCTGTACGGGCATATAATAGCAAGCTATAAACCTTTTCTTCTTTTCTCTTTTATTTTCAGTTGTGTAGAACATATTTACACTGGAGGAAAGGACAGCCAAACTTGAGATACAAACACCCTGCCTCTCCTTCAAAGAATATCTGAGGTATAAATACAAGTATATCTTAAATAATTATCTCCATGCTTTATCTATGCTGGACAATAAAGTGTGAACACGTTTACATCAGAATGGTATGTACAACATACATTTTTTTTTTTACATATTTAAAGAAATAAAAAGTATACAAAGAATACACAATTCATCTATTGACGAGAACTGTAAATGGCACAATACCTAAAACCTTCACCTGGCAACACATTTTACAAAGACCTCAGTGGAATGACTGCCAGGGTTTTTAGCTAGGAATAAGGCTGTCTTTATTCGCCTTTATTCAGATGCAAATGGAAATTGAAAGGCATCAGATCAAGGGACTTTAACAGTCTAAGGCTACACTTCACAAAGTACAAGACATCTGGGAAGCAGTTACAGGTAGTCCTCAACATACAACTGGTTGCTTAGCCATTATTCCAAGTTACCATGGACACCCCCCACCCCCCGAAAGATACTTACGACCCGGTTCTGAAGTTCCAATGTCTGCCCCCGGTCACGTGACCGCATTTTGGGCAGTCGGACACATGGCTGTTTGCAGTGTCCTGCAGTCATTGGACTGTAATTTACGACTTCTCTGGAAACAGGAATTTGCTTCCAGTTTCCGGGGTGGAGAAATGCCCACAGAGAACAATGAATTCGCTGAATGACCACAGCATTTGCTATATGACTCCCAGGTTCTGTCACTTGCGATTTATATAGTTGCCAGGCTGAACTATGTCTGTAAGTCACAGACTACCTGTAATGGGAAGATATGACCTAGAAGAAGCTCCTGCCTCACCCCCATTGCACTCCCCTTCCCTGTTTCCCTGAAACAGTCAGTACCAGTCTATTTTTGAGTCTGGTGATGGTGTCCCTTGTAAATATAATTTCTTTGTTTGAGCAGAGCAGCGCTTTTGTCCCAAGAAGAGGAAGATCATGAAGGACACTGTCTTCTGAAACAGATACAAGGAAGAAGTCTAACCTACCACATAGTCCCTCTCTTGACATAACACTGCTTACAGATTGAACACAGAGGGAAAATAAAAGACCCAAAGCAACCCAAGGTGGCATTAGTACAGGTGCAGAATTAGGAAGAGCTCTTCCTAATACTCTCAAAAGTCATCTCAAACGCCCTATGAAAAAATAATAATAATAATAATAATAATAATACTGAAAATGGTATCTAAGAGCTTCTTCTAAATATGCCACAGTCCCAGGGCTGGGAAAAAAGACCAGGTGGAAATTGCACAGGTCTTTTCTGAAGGAACAAAGCACGCCAACTGCCAATTTCAGATAATCTTGGGTCACAACATACATCTTGGCAGTAATTTACAGCTATAAGGAACTGGTTTTAGTCATTCAGATGGATCTGTACAATGATTTTATTCCAAATATACAGATAAATCACCTTTCATTTTACTTCATAGCATTCACACCTGAGTCGTGCATCCGTCAATCAATTTTTATAGTGGAACACCAGAGCTGATTTGGAAAAGGGATGAGGGCTGGATTCACAGCAAGACATGAAGTCCTGCTTTTTGGGCCAGGTTTTACCCTTCAATTACATAACAGCAATGTTATTTAACAGAATGGATTACAATGATTTTCTATTCTTCACATCAGCCAATGCATTGGAATAAAGTACGTATATTCTGAAACCAAAAGGAAGGACAGTATTCATCTTCCCTGTGCTTTGTTGCCTTTACAGTAAAATCTGCCACTGAAACAGTGTCATTCTCTAAAGGCTTTTTAAAAAGATTCCTTATTAATAATGCTCATTAAGATGTGCAGAAACTGTTGACAAATATTACATGCAAAATAATAATTTGAGTCCCCTCCATCCCCCAAAACATTGGACAGTTAATCTGTAGTTTTTAGACAGGTAAAATGACAACATCCTACAAGTATCTTCCTATTTTTATTTATTATTGCTACCACGGCTCTGCTCTAGCTTATACTTCTGGGATGTCCTATACAAAGTTCACAATAGAAATCCTGATAATTTAGATTTGTTTTATCTCAACCTGCAGTTCTTTGCATTACGTCCTATAATTTTGTGGCCCGAATATTCATTTCTACCCAACTACATTCCTTCTAAATTTGGGGAATATTTTCCTCCAAACCTTGTCAATAAATGAGGTTATATGGTTACAATGGAATGGGTTATATGAATATGTTTAACTCCTAGGAGTATCTGCTATGCGTAAACACTTTAGAACTTTATAATGTTCCAGTTACGATACTTTTCAGTGTTGCCCTTTTCAGCTACGGAAAGCAGTTTTGGCCCTGTTCTCAAACTACAAGCATTTATTCCTACGTTAATTAAACAAAGATGTTGCTTAGGCTTTCTATTCGTATCTTGACATGTGAACGGATACTAAAAGAATAGGTGGTAGGAAAAATGATTTGGGGACCATGATAGGGCAGATGATTTCATCAAAAGAGACTTTTGATTTCTGCTGTAACTGTGGGCAACCAAATGTGCCAAGAAAACACACAGCTTCTTTAAAAATTAGATGCTGTATGCGTGTCCTTCCACATCCCAAATCATCTCTTCCCCTTGGAATCCTATACAGCAGGATCGATGTGCTGTTCTTTCCAAGACATTCAGACTCGGAGAGACTTTCTGGAGCTGCCACTTCATTCACATTTTCTCGAGATGCTCCTTACAGATTGTTAAGAAAGTCTTCCAAATAATATAAAGCTTGAGCGTGGTAAACACGTGGCCGGTATCCTCACATGAAAAGCTGAGACCTTTCAACTTAGGAGCACATACAAAATTATTGCCATACCAAAGACACGCACTGAAATATATCTGGCATTTTAAAAAAAGTTTCAAGTGTTCTGCTTTTTACTATTCTTTGCCCTGGCTGATGTAGCCCACACTTTTCAATGTTTAGATACACACATGGGTAATAAGAACTCCGAGGAATGAAGAGTTGAAGCTTGTAATGGGTCTCATAGCCAGTCAGATTTTAGGCTGATTCTTTTTCCACCTGCTAAATTCTTCCCACGTGTACCTGACACTCTGATTCTACCATTTTGGCTCTTCATACTCCAGTCAACAAGTCATTCACACTTCTGCCTTCGTGCAAACTTTCCTTCACTTACAGTCGTGAAAATCCACTGAGGAACACACCAAATCCAGTGGCTGCAGCAGTCCCTCAACAAATGACATACAGATACATACATAAAGCTAACATAATAGAATCATAGGAATGAATAATTTTCACTATATTTCAGAAATAAATTTAAGTCTTAGAGCTTTGCTTCTCAGAAGCAATTCACCGCACCTAAGCAAACATTATCTTTTTTTAAAAAAAGTTGCACCATCCAAAATTTTCCAGTTAAGACCTACACTATAGGCCTAACACAGACAAAAAAGCAGCTTTAAAAAACGCTAGGGATTGTCACCTAATTTTGATGGACAATCTCAAACCCATTCCAGAAAGTTTCTCTTCAGGATCTAATGGATATATGATCTGTCCAAGGGTGGATAATCAAACTTCCCGAAAATCTCTAGACAGCCGGTTCTGTGCTGGTCCGCTTGATCACCTGGATGTTGCTTCCTTAGCCTCAAGATTTTGATTAAGGAAAGAGTGTCTGATCCTCACAACCTCAGCTGCACACAAGTGTCCAAATGCTTTTGTATACCAGTCAGGCTTGTGTCCCCTGTTTCAAAGAAAGAAAAGGTGGGATTTAGATAGCTTTTCTCCAAACATGTTTTCCCCCCCCCCCCATTAGTAAACAAGTATGAAATAGAAGCAGTCAAAGAGGTAGTAAGTCTGTACGGCCGACTCACGGAAAGTTGGCCTTTTAGAATTTTACGTATTTTCCCCAAAATCTCCATTTAGGATCCCAAAGAGACCTTGAAAAGCAGAATTTGCAAAAACTGACTAAACCGGTAAGGAAATCTTTTGAGCTGATCTGAAAGCATGCTGTGGGCATTCAAGTAAAAAGGCTGCCATGGTAAGCAGGTAAAGAAATGAATTGCAAACAGAAGAAGCCACCAAGCAAGGTTGATCTTTTCCATCTGCTCTTGTTCCGAAGAAGTCTGTTGCCCATGCTAAAGGAAGACCTACAAAACTGTCTCTGGCCTGTCTCTGGCCCCAAATGCATTCAGAAACAGAAGCATGGTTTCTGTTGTTTAAGGCATTTAGTTTTAGTCAAAGGTTCTTAAAAAAAGCAAATTGCAAAGTCAGGTAACAAGGCAATTTTTTTTGGGACCATTAGTATCAATGCCGATTAGTAATCAAAAGTAACCAAATTAGTTTTAATTGGCTTTTCTACCATGGAGTGGGCAAACCAGTGCCCTTCAAAAGGGGGGGGGGGATCTTTAATTTATACAATCCCTTGCCAATGGCCATGTAGAGCAGGGCTGTCAATCTCCCGGCCCGCAGGCCGGATTTGTGACATGCTGGCCACACCCACGCCCGGTTTACCGAAGGGGAAAAAAAGTCCCGATACGTCACGTGACGCTGCCATGACGCCGTGAGTTTGACACCCCTGATGTAGAGGATGATGATTATCCAAGATACCTGGAGGTCACCATTACGCTTATGCTGCCTTACAATAGACAACAATTAGCTTTGGGCTATGTCACTTTTCATTCCCCCAAACATGTTACTCTAGAGCTAGAATTTCCTGCCCAACCTAATAGAGGACATAATTTACCTTAAATCAGTTCGACACATATAGGTGAGTTTGGATTTTCCTATCCCGCAAGGTTCAATAAGATACCTGGACAACAGCACATTCACCCTAATACCAAGGACGGGCGCACGGTCATGTTCCACTGAGAAACGTAAGAGCGCGCATGCTCCCTTAGAGAGATTGGTTCTCCAAGTCCTGTTAGAATCAAGCACAACTTCTGTAAGAATGGATGAGGGTGAAAGGAAGATGAGCAAGTTTATCCAAGTGTGTTGTTGTTATCCCCAGCTGTTAAATTTTAAGAAAGTGCTTTATGGATACAGTCTGTACAGTTACCTGAGGATGACGTAGTCTCTTGCTGGGTGTGGAGCCATATTGTTTTGTACAAACTGATAAACATCAGTCTGGCTATCCAAAGTCTCAATTACTTTAGCATCTAAAAGATCTTCATCCCAAAGGTGCTGTTCTTTAATGATACGGTTTAATACTTCTTCAGGCATTGCAGGGATTTCAACCACGGATTTCCATAGCCGTAGAGGTGGACCTTCACAAATCTGCAAGTACATTGTTGCTAAAGAGTTAATCATCTTTACTTGCAACAGTCCTTTTTTTTTGGAATAATCATTATTGACTAAATGGAACCATACTGATTCAAAATACAAGATCAAGACGCTTCTGACTCTACTATATCACAATGGAAATTTTTGGTCAGCCAGTTTGGCAGAGAACAGAATGCATAAAATGATACCAATAACAGCCTTATTTAGCAATGTTCAGAAAGAGCAATTATCGTATTTATGGATTAGAATGTTTTATTTGGCCATATATCATTAGATACACAAAGAATTTGTCTCCGTTGCAGAAGTTCTCAGTGTATAGGCAAACCAACAGAATGATGATGACGATGAAAAAAACAAGAGGGAGCAAACAAGATAAGAAGGATAATGTTAATACTACAGCCATACTACATGGATAAATATACATAGACATTAGACAGATATTCAGCGGAATGATGGCCCAAAAAAAACTGCCCTTGTGTCTAGTTGTTTGGGTCTGCAATGCTTTGTAGCGCCATCCCAAAGAGAGACGATGAAACAATTTATTTCCAGGATATGAGGGGTCTGTAGATATTTTCTCATCCCTCTTTCTGACCCATGCAATATACCGGTCCTCAATGGAAAACATGTCGGTAGCAATTGTTTTTGCTGCAATCTGTTTGAGTCTATGCCTGTCCTATTTGGTTGCTGTACCAAACCAGACTGTTATAGAAGTACAGAAGGACAGACTCAACAATCCCTCTGTAAAACTATATCAACAGCTTCTGGGGCAGTCTGAACTTCCTGAGCAGCTCCAGGAAGTATATTCTTTGTTGTGTCTTTTTAATGAGGTTTCTAGTGTTAATTGTCCCTTTCAAATTCTGGGAGATTATAGAACCCCAAAACGTGATGTACTCTACTGCTGATACTGTGCTGTCAAATGTGGTAAGAGGTGGTAAAACACAAGGGTTCCTCCTAAAATTCACTCTCATCTCTACCGTTTTAAGATTCAGTTCCAGACTGTTACCACCACAGGGCTAGTTGGTCAACATCCCGTCTGTATGCAGACTCATCACCGCCTCAAAGGAGGCCAACGACTGTTGTATTGCCTGCAAACGTCAAAACTTTAACCGAGGTTTCCTTGAGGCGGTCATTGGAAGAGGGAAAAGAGCAATGGAGAGAGAGCACACAGCCTCGAGAGCCACCTGTACTCATTACTTGGGTACTAGATGCAATTTTCCCTAGCCTCATCTGTTGCTTCCTATCTGTCAAAAAAACTGATCATCTACCTACAAATATGAGCAGATATAGTAAGTTAGATCAATTTAGAGAATTTCTGGAATGATGGGATTGAACGCTGAGCTGAAGTCCACAAAAAGGACCTCGGCATAGGTCTCGAGATTCAAGATGTTGCAGAATATACTATAATGACATATTGATAGCATCGTCTGCTGACCTATTTGCTCGTTAGGTAAACTGAAAGGATCTGTGATGAGTTTCAGGTGGGCCAGCATTAGCCCTCTCAAGGGTCTTCATGAATATGGATGTCAAAGCAAGCTATCTGTAGTCATTCAGCTCCCTGATGGGAGATTTCTTAGGAACCTGGATGAGGGTGGAGCGTTTAAAGCAAGAAGGGATATAAATCACCACCAGTGATTTATTAAAAATCTGAGTAAAAACGGTGGTCAGCACAGGCTTTTCATCAAGAATGTCTATGGAGTTTCTCAGTCACCCAGATCCTGGTTGTCCCAAAAGTGCTTTTTCAAGAGGCAACTGGACTTTTTTGTTTTTTCTTTGAAGATGTTTGCTTCTTGTCCAAGAAGCTTCTTCAGCTCTGACTGGATGGTGGGGAATGGAAGGATTTCCATCAAAAAGGAAAAAAATCCATCTGGCTCTGGAGCTTTTCTGATCTTTTGCCTATTAAATAGACCTTGCACATCTTTTTTCTAGGATTATCAGAGGTGGGGGGTTTGGAGGGACTGAGATAGGTATAGGAGAATTGTCTATTGTTGCTATATTTATATATGTAATACTTTAGTCAGTGTTTAACTCATGACAATCCTAAATCAAAATGTTAGGATTTGCTACAACCTTCATTTTTCATTGAGTTCTTCTAATGAAGAATGATAGAAAGGTCTTAAATAAAATATGCCATGTCTTAGAATTCACGCATCATACAAACATCTATACATTATCTTACAGAAAGACAATGCATGAGACTGAAGGAAGACTGACCATCTAAATTAAATTAAATCTGTTAAAATCTATGCACAAACACTAGAAATATGCCAATGTACTGTACCTTTTTATAGGCAAGATCTGCTGGCTCTGGGGTGGGACAACTGACCCAGCCCTTAAATTTGTCCTTTATTTCCTTAAAAAAATCATCCATACAGTCCTGGATATAAGAATGATAACTGGCAGATTCCGAGTTGTTAGTTCGTCCCAAGTCCTCAAAGCTGAGAGGTCTAAGATCTTGTTCTGTATAAGAATTCCGACATCTGCTCATTTCTTCTGGGATCTAAGAGTTAGGAAATGAGTAAAACAGAGAGTAAATAATTGGAGGTTCACATGATGAGCCAACATTTGTGTTATTTTCTTTGTTCTGAACGTGGCTGTAACTAATATTGTAGCATTTTAGTGACAGCAGGACCATATCTAATCTCCCAGAAATATTATGTAGTTCTACCGTCATTGAAGTGCGTGCACACAAACACAAATTCACACACACATAAACAGGCAGACACACACAGTTAGAAATCACAAAGTATTTTTAAGTGGGAATAGTGCAGATTTTGACAGCTGCCCATTGTAAGCCCTTATATTGCTTTCCAGCAAGGGCAACTGCCAGAAGGAACATTAGGTGCCAAGAATAAAGATACAACCTCTACAGAATACTAGTTCACGACGATAAAATGAGCAAATAGGCAAATATTTACCTGGAAAAGCTTCTTACACTCAGCAATCATGTGGCCTAAGCCTTGAGTTGCAGCCAAATTCTCATTTAGGTCTTTCTGATCCGGTTTTCCCAGACTCTGTTTCCTCTGCATTACCCTATCAATTAATGAACAAGACTAATCAATAAAAATAGATCAGAATGCACTAATGGTCTGGTCTGTAAATGAATAATTAAAGCAAAAGGCAGGGCCTGCATCTAAAACCTATTTTTGTATTTGATTTTCTGCATCTAAGTGTATTTATTTTCAGCTTCTCTCATGGATTTGTCATGGATGGTATAATTGATGGAAACGACCCTGATCAATGTTTTTACAATCCACATCTATAGGTACTGAAATAGAAATAAGTCCCCTTGATCTCCTCTGCAATCTTATGCTGAAATTAAAAACCACCTAACAAGGGGAAACACCACTCAAGACAATGAGACTTTCTTCAAGTCTTTATTCATCGGACTGTATTTGTTCATTCTTTTTATATAACGTTAAGATAACTCACGAGCCAAAACCAACTTCTTTTATCGGGCTTCAATTTTTGAAATATCAATGTAGGCTGGATATCCATTTGACGGTCTCCTGTCTTGAAGAGGGGGCTGGACTAGAAGACCTCTGATGTCCTGTCCAGCCTTACAATTCTAAAACCTTCACATACAGATGCTGAGTAAATTCCACCCCCCCTCCAAAAAAAAAAAGGAGAAACAGAGTTGAAAGGAAAAGCTTCTTCAATGGGGGGCGGCAACCTGCTAGTGTTGGAACTCAGGTAGAACGAATGTGGATCCTCACCTTGGAGAAGAATTTTCTCTTTTAAGGGTGTTCAAGTGGAAAAGAGAAGGTGCTAAGCACACTGCCAGGTTGGTTGGCGTCATCTGGTTTTCTTTCACAGCAGCGGTGACGTCACTCAGGAAATACAGAAGAATCTGTAGGACTTCTCTGTTCTCATCTGGTAGAAGCATAATGGCGGCCTTGATTGCCTGGAGGCGCTGGTCCTTTGGCACATCTGCACAAAATTAGAAGTCTTCTCATCAACTCGTTGATTTTCCACCCATGCAGCATGAATGCGCCCCAAAGCACACCCTTTAACTTTGGCTATTTTTGACTTCAGTCTGAAGCAATTTCCTTGAGCGTGCTGCATACCATTCATGGTAAGTGAAAGAATGTCCTTTTTTGTTTTGTTTTTGGTCAACAGCATAACTGCCCTCAGGTATTTCCTGCTTAGCGAGAGACTCAAGGGTAAAACAAAGCCCTGAATATGCCAGAGTTAAATTTAGAATTTAATTTGGAGAGCAGCAGAAGGGCTAAAAAAAGGGCTTTTACAAATCAGATTGTTCAGTTTATGAACCAGGCGTAGCCACGGATACTTTATCATTAAACTCCATCGACAAGAACTGGAATAAAGATTTGTATACACCACTGAAGCATGTTCCTCAACTGGAAAGCCAGTTAAAACAAGTAGCCCTTAAACTATTCCTGATTTGACCCAACAAAATATCCAAGCAGATGAACTATGACAGTGCAAAGAAAAGAATCTGTAGTTGTAGTGATGACAGTTGCATGATGCTTTGGTTACAGGGCACAACAAATACTCTACGCCACACTTTGCCTTGGTTTACTGCATAAAATTTGATAAAGGGGAACAAAGTTGGAAGAGAAATTGATATATTTTGGTACACTTTAGCATACACGTTGGTACACTAAAGGAAAGGTATTCCCAAAATGCAAGAGTTACAAACTACCGTAGAAAAATGGAGGTGGGAAATTCTTACAGAGGGAAACAAAAATCCACAGAAAGGTATATTCTGGAAATGATAAAGCCTCCATCGATCAACGGATTAAAGTTCCTTCCTAAAAACATCAGCAGTGGCTGACTTATACGGCCTTATTCACTTATCACATTTGTACAGCTGCCCATCTCACCTAGTGACTCTGGGCAATGTATATAATCAAACGAAATGCATAAAAGTAAAACGCACAAACACCACTAGGAACTACAACTTAGATTAAAAAATAATTCCTCTGTCTGGGCCAGAGGGAAGGTGAGTATTTGGGAAACTCTGAACATGAGTGACTTACACTGGTAGATCTGTAAAAAAGTCTCTGAAAGCTTGTTGGTCATGAGGGGTTCTGACAGGTTGCGGAAATACTGTTTGAGCATGTCAGCCACATCATAAGCAGACTGGCCTTCATAATTCACTTTGCCGATTGCGTTCTCATTCATTTGTCGTAAGGCCTGGATTCTTGACTTGACTCCAGATTTTCGGAAAAGGCCAACCTGTGCGACAAAAGGAAAGTCTTTGTGTCACACAAACAGGAAGCTGTTCCCAATAACACTTTTTACCTGTGGCACTGGGATTAAGCTCGAGATCTGATTTTGGTGAGGAAATAACAGGTTGTACAGCCCTTTCTATATTTTGTTACATTAATTCTGATGTGAAAAATCATGTCTCACTGCATTAAAAAGCACTATACACAGGCCAGTCTAGAATTATACTATTAGCTATTTTTGCTAGTGTACCTGTATAGGAGAGGTAAAGTGTTTAGGGGACTTATTTAGTGTAGGGCATATCATACATGGAATAGCAATATAAATTAACATTTCACCTAGATTAGTAGAACCCAATAAAACGGGTTATGTACAGGTAACTCCTTGACTTACGACCATAACTGAGCCCAAAATTTCTTGTTAAGTGAATGTTGCTTCATTTTACAACCTTTCTTGCCTCAGTTGTTAAGCGAATCACTGCAGTTGATAAGTGAGAAACCCGGTTGTTAAATGAATCTGGCTTCTCCATTGACTTTGCTTGTCAGACGGTCGCAAAAGGGGATCATGTGACCCCAGGACACTGCAACGGTCATAAGTATGAACCAGTTGCTCAGAATCTGAATGGGGATGCTGCAAAGGTTGTAAATGTGAAAAATACTTTTTTTCAGTGCCGTTGTAAATTTGAGCGGTCACTAAGCAAACTGTCATATGTCAAGGACCACCTGTATATACCCTCGGTTGTAAGCTGAGGGCATATACCAATCCAGTATTGTTTGTTTTTTAAAAAATAGAAACAGTGCTTCGCTTCAATGGTTAGATGGCGTAGTCATTCATATTTGGACATAGATCTTTTTGACATATTTAGAATAGAGCTAGAAGGGACCTTGGAGGTCTTCTAGTCCAGCCCCCTGCTCAAGCAGGAGATCTATATAATCTGAGACAAATGGCTGTCCAGTCTCTTCTTAAAAGCCTCCAGTGATGAAGCA
>JANHFL010007753.1:122721-135706 GCA_032468155.1 Oxyrhabdium leporinum
ATACCTTGATGGGGTAGGGGTTGTGTATTTTTGCGAGTTGTGTAATTTTGTGAGTTTGGTTGTGTAATTTTGTGAGCAACGCCCACCCAGTCACATGATCACCAAGCCACTCCCACCAAGCCACGCCCATAGAACCGGTAGTAAAAAATTTTAGATTTCACCACTGCCCAGCAGGATCAGTGATCAGTTTGGTTATAGCTGGTTGAGCAGCTCTGTTATGGGACCAACCCCTTCTGCCTGGTCTCCACTGCTCTTTTGACTGCAAGGGAGCCGGGAACCCTGGCTTCACAGCCATTTTGTTTTCTTTTACATCAGTTAGCCAACCAGTTGACCTAAGAAGAAAACGTTCTTATCTTTCTCTAACCTATGCATGCAATTGAACGTTTCCTTAACATAATAGGCTTTGTGCTTCTCTGTAGGCAGGGAATTCCATTCTCAGCAACTTTCAGCAAAGACTACTCAGCCCTGAGAAAGAGAGTAGTGTGAGAAAGAAATTTAAAATAACCGTATCTTGATTTTGTTTGGTACATGATGTGACAAAGGAAAACTTACATGGTCTGGATTTTTTGCTTCTGAAAGTTGGAATCTCCATACAGCTGGGGACGTATCGGGTTAGAAAAAGGAGTTAATATGGAGTAACTCCTGCATGATGCAAGAGAGTTAGCTCAATGCTAAAAGAGAATTGCTACAAGTACCATCATTTAATACTTCAGTTACCATTAAATGCTGCTCGTCATCATTCAATCAGAATAGAGCTGGAAGGGACCTTGGAGGTCTTCTAGTCCAACCTCTTGCTCAAGCAGGAGATCTATATAATCTGAGACAAATGGCTGTCCAGTCTCTTCTTAAAAGCCTCCAGTGATGAAGCACCCACAACTTCTGAAGGCAAGCTATTTCACTGGTTAATTGTCCTCACTGTTAGGAAGTTTCTCCTCAATTCCAGGTTGCTTCTCTCCTTGCTTAGTTTCCATCCATTGTTTCTGGTGCTTTGTAGAATAAGTTGACCCCCCTTTTCTTTGTTGGCAGCCCCTCAAAAACTGGAATACTGCTATCATGTTGCCCCAATTCTTCTTTTTTTAGACTAGCCAAACTCAAATCTTGCAGCTGTTCTTCATGTTCTAGTCTCCAGGCCTTTGATCATCTTCGCTGCTCTTCTCTGAACTTGTTCCAAAGTCTCAACATCTTTTTTGTAGTATGATTTTATAGTATAGGGGTTTTTTTTCTGGGGGGGGGACGGACTGCAATCTAATCATAAATATAGAATTCCTTGTGTGTCCAGTCACACTTGGCTAATAAAGAATTCTATTCTGTTCTGTTGTTCTATTCCATTCCATTCCGTGTTCTGTTTTGTTCTATTCTATCCTATCCTTTGTTCTGTTCTGTTCTATTCTATTTTATTCTTTGTTCTGTTCTGTTCTGTTCTGTTCTATTTTATTCTTTGTTCTGTTCTGTTCTGTTCTATTTTATTCTTTGTTCTGTTCTAATCTATTCTGTTGTGTTCTGTTAAGTCTATTCTATTCTATTCTATTCTATTCTATTCTGTTCTGTTGTTCTGTTCCATTCCGTGTTCTGTTCTGTTCTATTCTATCTTATCCTTTGTTCTGTTCTGTTCTATTCTATTTTATTCTTTGTTCTGTTCTGCTGTTCTGTTCTATTTTATTCTTTGTTCTGTTCTGTTCTATTTTATTCTTTGTTCTGTTCTAATCTATTCTGTTGTGTTCTGTTAGTCTATTCTATTCTATTCTATTCTATTCTACTCTATAATAAATATATTCACGACTATCTATTCTAATAGAGTAACTTAACTCTAATACATCAACTTAAACAATGCAACCTCAGCAGCAACAGACAACAGGAAATGAACATTGCTATCAGTGGAAGATCCCAACCCTCGACCTATGTGAAGACACTCACCTGATCCAAACAGTTGTTACGAAGGTATCTCATAGCTTGTTGTATGCTCTGCGGCAGAGGTTGTCCAGTACGTTGGACATTAACTATTAGAGGAACGCCAAACACATTTCGGTCTTTATAATCTGGGACTTTTATCCTTTTCATAAACTTTGGAACAGCCCTGTGGGAGATCAGAAATACTTTCATAAACAAAGTTGTGTCTCTATAGTCATCTGTGTTGCTTCTCTCAAATCCGCCCCATATGGTTCTGTTTCCAACTCTTTGGCTGTGGGTTAAAAAATATGCCAGAAAACATTTCACATGGCTGAAAATAGCAGCATAGAAAACCTGATTAAGGCAATAAAATTTGCAATAAATCTGCAACGTTAAGAAAAAGACAGGGGAAAAAAAAATAAGGGTAATATTAGGGAGAAGAGCCATGAACGGTTTTTAAATGTTTTCACAAGTATGGTTGAAGTAATTAGTGCAAGTAGTCCTTGACTTACAACAGTTCATTTAGTGACCGTTCAAAGTTACAACGGCACGGAAAAAATGACTTATCACCGTTTTTCACACTTATGGCCGTTGCAGCATCTCCATGGTCACGGGATCCAAAGGAAGATGCTTGGGAACTGACTCAGGTTTATGACCCTTGCAGGGTCTCCGGGTCATGTGATCCCCTTTTGTGACCTTCTGACAACCAACGTCAATGGGAAAGTCAATTATCAACAACCGTGTTACTAAATTTAAAAACTGCAGTGATTCACTCAACAACTGTGGCAGGAAAGATTGTAAAAATGGGGCAAAATTCACTTAGCAACTGTCTCACTTGGCGACTAAAATTTGGGGATCAATTGTGGTCATAAGTCGAGGACTATCTGTACTTTAATCAGTGCTGTTGTTGTTACCTTATATTGTGTGGGTAATCTACAGTTAAGATTAACAGGTGAGGCTGAGGGAAACTGAATAATTCAAACCAGCATCTAAGAATATAGGCAGTTCCAAGCATGATAGTTTTGTTTAAAATTAGGATACACTAATTGGGTCTCATAAATTTCCAAATAAAGTGGGAATCCTTCAGGTATTACTTCAAAGTCTTCTATCATCATCATCATCATCATCATCATCATCATCATGCAATCTATAGTTAGATTCACAGTCTAAGACTGAGGTAGAAATTACTATTACAGGTAATCTTACAACAGTTCATTTAGTGACTGTTTGTGAAGTTACTAAATTGAAGTTTGAAGGCACTGAAAAAGTTGACTTATGAACGTTTTTCGCACTTATGACCATTGCAACATCCCCATGATCACGTGATTGACACTGACAACTGGTTCATATTTATGACGGTCACATGATCCCCTTTTGCGGCCTTCTGACAAGCCAAGTCAGTGGGGAAGCCAGATTCACTTAACAGCCGGGTTACTAGGTTAACGACTGCAGTGATTCACTTCACAAATGTGGTAAGAAAAGTGATTAAGTTGGGCAAAACTCACTGAACAACTTTCTCACTTAGCAACATAAATTCTGGCCTCAACTGTGGTCGTAAGTTCGAGGACTACCTGTATTTGCAACAAGGATTTTTCAGATCTGCATTTCCACAATATTTCAATTATTAGCCACGCAGGGCAACAGAAACTTTGCAAGAACTGGGGAGTCAGCACTTTCTTCATTTGTTCTAAAATAAATTCAGTAGCAGAGCCTTGAAAAGCAAGCGAATACACCCTTCGTTTGCATCATGACCATTTGAACTAAAGCTGTTGTGTTTTCCACGAGTTGACTGCCTTTCCTGTGAAATCCATCCATTCAGTTAGGAAATCATTTCCCTCCAGTATGCCAATATCAGTACACACTTCTTTTTTTTTAAAGAAAAAAAAAAAGCAAAAAGCGAAATCTATTTTGAATTTTTGGGCCACACCAGAACAAGTTAGTCATGTCTTAAGAGCTTACTAGAGAATAAATCAATGAATACAGTAGTAATTGCTTAGTTAATCTGTCAGGTCAATAGGTAGAGGAGAAAATGAGGGTGGCTGTGACAACACAAATAAGAATCAAATACAGATCTAGCAGTCAATGACCCTTTATAATCTCGCTTGTTCAGGACTCTTGAGAGAAGATGGACATGTGAACAATGAACTTTTTGTGTACTAAATGGTTTGCTTTAGAAAGCCCTCAAACATGTTCTACCACCCACCAGCTTGTGTCACAGCAGGAAATTGATGTAATACATGGGTGTTTGCCAGAAATAAACTTCATTTCGACAAATGGCCTTTTCAGACACAGCCCCCACTCGACCTCCCCTCCACCTCTTCCTTTCCAACCACCTCTTCTTACCCACTTGGATTAAAAGGGCCTTTCCGTTCGCTTTCAGCTATCCAATATATCAGAGCCCTGCTATTTTACTTAAGTCATTTAAGAATTTTTAGTGGAGAGCAACCAAAAGCTTTCGCGACACGGCAGGCCTGGGGATGTCAAAAGCCAAAGAAATTAGAACTCAATGGCATGATTATTTTTAGGTCTATGAATGACTCGTTCACATGCGAGCAACCCCACCTCATTTATATTTCCACAGTTTGAAAGAGTGTTATTGATATAAGCCTATGCGTAGCTTTCATTTTTTTAAAAATACACAGGGGTGGAATGCAATGGAAAATGAAACAGACACATATTACGATGCCCGCCGAGAATCTCAAGCATGCAAACTGCTTAGCGCTTATTTCGGTCATTCAGGACAAACAACTTCTGAATTTAGCACAGGTTCCCATAATAACAGCATTTGAAGAGGAAGAGCTTTGATGATGAACTTAAAAAATACTCAATCCTAGACAAAAGGGGGGAGGGGAGGAGAAGGAGTCAGCCAGATGTTGAAGTAGCGATTAAATTTGATACCCCCTGCAAACACACGTGGCACTTTTTGGGTGCTCCATATGGAAATTATGATTTTTTTAAAAACAAACATTTTTCATCTGGAGTGTACTATTTAGCCAATGGGCATAAATGTTTGTATATTCCAATGTAACTGTTAAGGCCAGGTGGTATCTGTCAAATGTTCTGGATTTTATCCAGTTTTCATGGCCATCGATAAAAAGACGTGGGAACGGTAAATAAAATATCTAGAGAGCATCAGCATGTCCATTCCTGTTTTAAGGTAATGATCATGCATTCATCAGCAAGTTGAAGTTCCAATAGGATACAGAGGGATTTATTAACAACTGAGACCCATCAGCTGTGAAATTCTTCCCTTTAGATCAGGGGTGTCAAACTCATGTAGTGATGGTGACGTCACGTGACGTATCGGGACGTTTCCCCCCTTCGCTAAACTGGGCGTGGGCGTGGCCATCACGTGACACATTCGGCCCGTGGGCCAGGAGTTTGACAGCCCTGCTTTAGATATTTAAAAAAACAATACTTATCCTTTGGAGCCAATTTATTTCCCCACTTCAAAAAATAAATCGGTTGGGTCGGATAGAAAATCCAGACTCAAGAATAACAATTGTTATTCGTAGGTCCTATTACTTGTCAAAGAGGCACCCATTTCCTTACCAGTTAAAACCATGTTTGTTGGAAGGCGTGTATTTCTCCAAGAGTGCAGTTAATTTCAGAAGGGAATACTTCTGCAGCAAGTTCATCTGTGCAACGGACTGGCAGTCGATCTGTAAGGCAACTAAACTCAAGCTGGGTCGATGGGAACTCTGAAAGCTGTGCCACCTCATTCTGTGCCTTTACAAAAGAAAGAAACAAACACGGAATGATTTTGAACGTAGAGGGGTTTAAAAGAAATGGAAAGCCGGAGCAACAGAGCGATTTGGAATTGTATCTCAATACAGGTATAGCCCTAGAGTTACAACAGATCGTTTAGTGACCGTTCAAAGTTGTAACGGCACTGAGAACGTGACTTATAGACTGTTTAACAGTTATGCCCTTTGCAGCATCCCCAGGATCATGTGATCAAAATTCAGACGCTTGGCAAGTGGTTCATACTTATGACGGTTGTAGTAAACATCTTTTGCCACATTCTGACAAGCAAAGTCAATGGGGAAGCCGGATTCACTTAACAACCAGGTTACTAACTTATCAACTGCAGCGATTCACTTAACTATTATGGCAAGAAAGGTCGTAAAATGGGGCAAAACTCACTTAACAAACTTCTCAAGAACAGTCATTTCGGGCTCAATGGTGGTCGTATGTCGAGGACTACCTGTATAGATTTGCCTACGGGAATTATGAAACGATCCTGCTTCAGAATCTCAGATTTCTGTTTATACTGTAAGAATTTTATCCGCACTGACCCCGTTAAAAGTATGAAGGTCGATAAGCCAAATATAGAAAATTTAAATTTGATTGTTCACCTGAACATAAACGTCTGAACAATGAATTCACGAATCTGGATCAACATTTTCTCAAAGGATTTCGTAGTAAAATGATACAGTGGAGGAAGAGCTATCTAGACACTCTAACATGCAATGAACACGAAAACAACCTGGCATAACTTAAGTATCCTTGTGTGCAGTGTTTCTCAGATAAGCCATCAGACAGAACATAACAGAAAAAAAAATAATTTGGCATTCAATGATAACATAATCAGCAATATTAGCCAGCTACACCACCATACTTGGATAATTTAACTTTTCTTATTCTAGGGAAGGCAATTAAGAATTATTTTGTGTCACTCCTACCATGGTATCTGCTCATCTCTTTTTATTGAGTATGTTCTACCTTAAGGAATGGCAATTAATTTCTATATAGCTTCTGCAACATAATCGCCAAGCACAAAAATCTTGTTGTCTAAAAAAACCCCTAGTTTTATTATTTTAGAAAAATCAAAACATTAGTTGTAATGTAAGACTATATTGCACTATCCTTTATCAAGCCAAAAATATTCTGATGCGAACAATTCCAAGCCAGCGGCTGGCTGCTGGCTGCATCAATCTGTAGCTTTTCAAGAATATGCCTAAGGTATTTATCTTCTATTTGGAGAACATTAATACCGAAAACTTTTCTTGATGCCTCCAATCACTGCATATTTTAAAATTATGTTTGGAAGACATCTCCCACAGAAGAAAGAACGATGAACAAGCAGATTTCATCACATTGTTTCAAATTACTCTTTCCTCTGCCTTATCTGTTTATTTAATAAATATGGAAGGTATTTTAAATTTACTTTTCATTTCATAAAATCCTGACGTTTCCTTCAAACAAACTTGAGAGTTATAGATGACAGGCTACATTAGTTGATTCTTGACTTTGAACTTTTCTACCTTCTGGCATAAAAGGCAGGATAATAACATTTCTACGCCCAATATCCACATTTGATTAATAGAGTTGAGTATTAAAAATATTTATGCACATGTGAATAAGTTAACATGTACTTCACTCTCATACTTGCTACTCTTCTTAGACTAAAATCTCTGTCCACTGACCTGTTGGAGCGGGTCAGTGATGCCCCCACCCCAGAATCCCTTCTCTCCTGGATTCCTACAGCCTCCTCTGTTTCATTCAATGAATTTCCCGTGCTGTCTAGATCACTGGGCATGGTCCTATCGTTGTCCACATCTAGCAGGATTTGCTTGGGAGATGAAGGGCATGGAGAAATGGAGTCCAAAGCCGAATCAGAGTCCCCTTCATCAGAAAATTTCTCTGACCACTGGTTCACAATTTTCTGCATGCCTTTGACGTGATACAGGATGTCGTCGAGTTCAGGAAAGAGGTCCTCATTCTCCAGATCAGCCAGATTTCCTGTGCTGGAATACAACATGGAGCCTGGCACGTTGTCATAAATGCTGAGCCGACTGCACCCCGAACTGGAGGAGTTGCGTCTCCTTCCTAGGCTCATATCTTTGGAGCTGTCAGAGCTATTCTCACGCCGGAGAGAAAGATGTCCGTGTCCGTGGAAGCTTCCCGTTCTCCAGTTCACCGAGCTACTCTTTGGTGGAGCAAAATTACCATTGGAAAGGGCTTTGGGAAACGTTCCAGGTTTGTGGTCTTCAGGGATGAAAAAGACCGTATCTTCTGCAAAGCTATCCCTGTTTTTAAAGTTCTGTTCCATGACATCATTAAATGTCGATTGGTTGAAAGGATCAAAGCCTTCTAGGTACATCCCTACACGCTTATTGTAGGCCCCCAGGCTACGTGTCCTTGCGATGGGGCTGGGGGTGCTGACCGCGCTGCTCGTCTCTGACTGGCTGCTGCTACTGCTGGTCTGCGTGGAGTTGGAAACGCTCCTTTTGCGAACCATCGGGAAGTTGATGTGATTGCCGTTGAGAGTAGAGATCTCCACGCAGTTAAGTTGCTTCAGTTTCTCTTCGCCCAGACCTTCTTGCAAAATCGGGCCGCTGATTATCAGGCCAAGCTTTGAAGGAGCTTTACTTTTCCCATGATGAGAGCCTTTGATCTTCAGACTTTCCATCCTCTTCAACAGACTTCTTGTTTTGGATTTGGTATTCTTCTCATTGGCTTTCACACTGCCAACACGGAAACTCGGTAACTCTTTGGCGGAGGGCAGGCTGTCCTCGTTTCCCACGAGCTTTCCCGAAGAGGTGATGCTAATGACCGAGTTTGTCCTGGCGGCGACTGCATCGCTCTGGGAGGTAGCGGGCTGGCTGTTGTTGCTACTCACGCTGTGGATGGAAGCTCCCTCATGGTGTTCGCTCTGCTCCATCAGCACGCTCTCACGACTGGTCGCGCTATTAAGATGAGCCGCTTCTGAGGACGTGGAATTCATATCAAACTTTGGAGGGAATATGTTAAATTCTTCCAATCTGGACCACCTCTTGCTCTCTCGCTGGAACATCCACTTTCCACTGATTGCACAAGGCTCATCTTCATCTGAATCTTCACTCTGCAACGAAAGAGGGCACCATGAATAAGGTCAACCATTGGCTAAGGGATTGCAACCAGCAATGGCTAAACTAAGTGAGAATTCTAGGAACTGACCTGGGTACAAAATTAGGTGTACATTTGTACTTGTGGATCCTAGACTTTCTTGCAAATCAACTCGGCTAAGAACTAAAGGGATTCATTTAGTTTCACCTCCATGAAGCATTACTGCACATCTAGTCCCACACAGCCAAGAAATTAAAAGACACGTGCTCCTGGCGAGGAAAGCTACGGCAAATCTAGACAGCATGCTAAAAAGCAGAGACATCACCCTGCCAACAAAAGTTGAGTATAGTCAAGGCTATGGTTTTCCCAGTTGCAATGTATGGTTGTGAAAGTTGGACCACAAGGAAGGCTGAGCACCAAAGAATGGAGGCCTTTGAACTATGGTGCTGGAGAAGACTCCTGCGAGTCCCTTGAACGGCAAGGCGATCAAGCAGGTCAGTTCTAGAGGAGATCAATCCTGACTGCTTTTTAGAAGGCCAGATCTTGAAGATGAAACTCAAAATACTTTGGCCACCTCATGAGAAGGGAGGACTCACTGGAGAAGAGCCTAATGCTGGGAACGATGGAGGGCAAAAGAAGAACAAGACGGCAGAGAATGAAGGGGCTGGATGGAGTCACTGAAGCCATCGTTGTGAGCTTAACTGGACTCCGGGGAATGGTAGAGGACAGGAAGGCCTGGAGGAACGTTGTCCATGGGGTCGCAATGGGTCGGACACAACTTCGCGACTAACAACAACAAAAAATAAAATGATACGATTCTAAGAAGTTCCTTTCCTCCAGTTCTGTTGACCTTCATTTAGACTTGTCAGCAGATTTAATCCCTTCGATGAAGAAACAAACTAGCATGAAGATACAATAACTAACAAGAAAATCTGTATTTGTTTATTCACTTCTAACCATCTCCTCCTTGTCTATTTAAGATTCTCAAGGAGGAGTGCCCGAGCCTCAGCAGTATTTCAGAGGCCTTTGAGAAAGATTTTGCCAATGAAAGTAGATGTAGAAATAGCAGGCATCCAAGGGACACTGATTTTTAAACCTGGCTGAGGCCTCCTATAAAACCAGCACTCAGTCTGTAAAACAAAAAATTTCCAGTGTATGCTGAGCTGTAATTTTCCTTTTACAAAGAAGATGGTATGTGTCAGGTAAGAAATATTATAGCCCCCATCTTTCATATTGTCAATAATTGGGAGCCCTGAGTGGTCTGTTCATGCCAGAAGCAACTAACGCTCCTGTCAACCAAGAAAGACAGAATAAAAGGAACCAAAGTGATGCCTTCTAGGTGCATTTGGATTACCACATTTATAGCCCTTGCCATGATGGACAGTTGCCAAGCTTATAAGCATTGTACTCCAAAGTAGCTAGATGTACCACGTTGCACCGCCTGTCCTCAGTCTAGGATGATAGGAATTTCACACGCTAATGATCCGCAAAAGAAACATCTGTCCATTTGTACTGACTTCTTGACCAAGATGATTACTCGTAACATTTTCCTGCCAAGTATATCTTCTGAAGGAAATTCACTAGAAGATTGGCTCTCTGCCAGGCACGTTTTTTATGTTCTAGCTAAAATGATGCACAATCCACTGGCTTTCCTCAATAGACTGAGTGCCCTCTAGTGGAAAACGAGCTGTGTAACCTTTCTGAAAGGTTTACTCTCCGTTTCATAACACTGTGTGAAATTGTTTGATGGCTGAATAATTGCCCTGGGTGTTATAAATGGAATTAAAACCAGCCAACATGTCTATGGGCAGAAACGGAAACTCTGGTTCTCAAATTTTGTTAAAAAGGTGTAAGATTTGGTGAGCAATTCACTTCATCAAATGCATGTGCTTCTCAACTTTTTCCTTCATTGCCTAAAATAGTTCCATCGGAAAGTCCATCTTTAAATATCCCTGTTGTTATTGGGTAATGGGCTTATGTGTCATTAGCCACCCACCCCTCAAAAAAAAACTGTTAGTCAATACTGGTTTATTTACTTTGGGAACAAAGTCTTTCTCTTAGGTGGGGAATTATTTTCTGAGGAGAATGCTATACTGTATTCACAAAATAAGGTAGTCCTTGATTTGCAAAAAGGACATAAAATGGGGCAAAAGTCAATAACTTCCTTGTTTATTAATGGAAATTTGGGGCTCAGTTGTGATTGTAAGTTGACGCTACCAGTACATTTTAAATTTTACCTCATAATAATCTTAAATGCAAAGAGATTGGGTGGGAAAGGACAAACAGAGGCCACCAAATCTCCAAGAGACCAGCTTTATTTTACAACCATGTGTGCTATTTATTCATCTGAAGTACACACAGCTCACTCCTTCTCCTATGCACAGAGTTCAAAGAAGCAAGCATTCAAACACTGTATTAGGATATGCCACTGTTGCATAGTCATGGCATATAATACCAACTGTATTAGATGCACTTACATAGATGGGTCTTTGCAGCTATTTTGACTGGCAAGGCAAACGGTAACATCGAGATTGGGATGGCTAATAGCTGTCTCACATTAAAAAGAAAGCACTGATTAATACAGAAATCCACATTTCTCCACTGCCCTAGGGCAATATTTTGTCCTGTGTATTTTAGTGGGAATTCAGACCTCATTCGGTAATCTGTGTGTCCCATATTTTTTAGGTTAAGTTCTTACTGAATAGGAATTTGTAAAATCAAGTAATGTAGAGTCTTTATAGTCCAGAAGAGGGCCATCTAACTTCAGCTTCTTGAACATTTACAGGTCTAGACATATTTTGGCCACTGTCATTCCTAATTTGCAACTTTCAGTGCAACAGCCAACTTTTTTTTAATGAGAATTATTCAATGGGAGCCTTCTAGCTGTATTGAATTTCAACCCATTTTCTGCCCTCTAGGCTAAGAATTCTTAGGTACATTAAAAAAAATGAAGCTTTGTTGTATTATGATGAAACAAAATGCAACATTCCATATACAGGTTTTTATGATCAGGCTAATGTATACATTTTATTAGTTACCAGAGTCACTGAAAATCTGGACATTTTCAATGAAATGATGTTTAACATTTAAATGAGTTCAGACAATTACAGTATAATATTTGGTACAAAGTTGGCAATTACGATATTGAGAATTGCTACTCCAAATACACGGCAAGAAGTTATCCAATAATGAATTGGCATTGAGTTCTAAGTTTTTAACAGCTTGGATGAAATGTGCGATGATATTTCTGACATTCTGAGGTGCACAGCAGTGTGTGGTATCCTGTGAATTTGGACTACATGAATTCACCACTACAAATGCAGTTTCAAGAATAACTGTCTATCATTTGGATAAACTAAAAAGTCTAATTCTTCACAAGAGGTGCCTATATCTCCAAGTTAAAAGATGTACAAAGCAGGCACATGATGAAGAACAGATGACAACATTTGCCACAAAAAGCAACTATAGTTTTGACAGGCCACCGGTGCCTCCAAATCGATTCCTCATTCCCCCTTCTCAATTCAGAGGGAATTAATTTTAGTACTGTTTGCAGAAGGCCAACCCTGCCTCCTGCTTACAGAATAAATATCTCCATTATAGTGTCATCAAAGACAACCCTATGGAAGAAAGATTCCACAGCTGCAATTCCGGAAGTTAAATTTGTTCACTCTAACCTATGGTGTGTTGTATTTATTGAAGTAGCAGGATAGAACAGAAGAAGGCGACTCAATCAAGATGGATCACTGAGAAAGAGAGAGGCCATTTGGGAAAATGTTACTTTCCAAGACCAACTTCAGATAACTGAGAATAGCCTGCAAAGTCTAAAGGTCTCAGCCATTATTCCCATTATTGTGTTTTACTGTAATTTTTTAACACTAGCCAGAAATATACTCTTACATGCAGGAGAAAGTGGTGTGAGAAAAAAACAAGATGGCAGCCACAATTTACTCCATTTTTATAGGCAGCACATGTAATTTATTTTTTTTTAAGTGGGTCTTTACAGCTGGGGCTCCATTCTTTTTTTAAAAAAAAGTATTGTGTGTCAGATGTATTGTAGTCTAGAATAACTATTGTTTGCCATGGCTGAACTAGATCTGTTAGGATGTGAAAAAGAATGTTTCAGGAACATCATCATCAAGAGCTGGGGTGCTGCAGTGGTTAGAATGCTCACTGCCAGGAGTTCGATCCTAACCAGGCTCAAGGTTGACTCAGCCTTCCATCCTTCCGAGGTGGGTAAAATGAGGACCCAGATTGTTGGAGGCAATAT
>JANHFL010007753.1:152223-169890 GCA_032468155.1 Oxyrhabdium leporinum
TTATAAGCTGTAAACCGCCCCGAGTCTTCGGAATGGGGCGGTATATAAATGTAAAAATAAATAAATAAAATAAATAAGTTTCTCATAATTTTTCATAAATGTCCTCTGCATAGAAAGAAGTTTTAAGAAGACAAGCAGTGAAACAATGGTTAGAATGCAACCCATTCCTGTTCGTCTGGTTCCTTTGCTTCCTGTTGTCTGGATAGCTTAGCATTGGATGCTTCATCTTAGGCAGAATTAGCTAATTATTCTGCAGCTCCTTTTAAATGAATATAGCATTCTAGTAAAATTCTCCTTATCTCACAACCAACCTTCTCCCAGACTGCACATCCTGTAGCAGAGCTGAACATGCTGATGATAATAGGAAAGTTCAGCTAGTCCTGGCTGGGTGCCAAACACTAATTTTATTTCCCACTCTCTTCCAATAACACTCATGTGCAAAAGAAGTTGGATGCAGCATACAAAACGGAGAGAGACAGTGTTGCTTAGAAGTTAATCAAAACATCAATAAGTCATAAACATCTGGAAACCATCACCCAACAAGTGACGTCAGGAAACTATCAGATGTTTGCCGCCCTAGAGTGGTTGTAGTATTGGTTGAATAAGGTTCTTTCATAATTTGATATGCAAATTGTTTTCCCTTTCAAAAAGATTGAAAGAAACAGCAAAAGGTAAAGTTATTCGATTTAGGGAGAGTTAGATTGTTTCCTATGGCAGGCAAAATGTATTCCCAAATTTTTGTTTGCCCAAATAACTCATATGTAGGAAAGGAAGGTGAAATGGTATAACAGAAGAAGAAGAGAAGAGAGAAGTGCAGTTTTTCTGCCTCAGACGATTCTTCTCTTGATTTAAAGAGATGATTTCATTTCATTTATTTGAAATACCTGCATTCTGTCTTCTAATTTCATGTGTGCTTAGTTTTTTAAAAAAAAAACATATAGAGGTAGTCCTTGACATATGACCACAATTGAGCCCAACATTTCTGTTGCTAAGTGAGACATTGGTTAAGTGAATTTTGCCCCATTTCATGACATTTCTTGCCACCGTTGTTAAGTGAATCAGTGAAGTTAAATTAGTAACACGGTTGTTAAGTGAATCTGGCTTCTCCATTGACTTTGCTTGTCAGAAGGTCTCAAAAGTTAATCACATGACCCCAGACACTGCAACATAATAAATATGGGTCAGTTGCCAGGCATCTGAATTTCCTCATGTGACCATGGGGATTCTGCAATGGTCATAAGCGTGGGAAATGGTCATAAGTCACTTCAGTGCTGTTGTAACTTTGAACGTTCACTAAATGAACTGTTGTAAGTCGAGGACTACCTGTAGATGGCTTTTTTGGACATAAAATTCAATGTTTTATTATATTATTATAACTATTATTCTGGGTTTACTTGTACATTACAAGAACAAGCTGCAGTGCTCTCCTAAGTTCACTGAACTTGGTATAAACCACAAAGAATGTCGTTTCCTTTTCAGCCTTTCCTATTTAATCTGATGGAAAGGAGTAGCTTCCAAATAAAATAAAATCTAAGAGGGAATAAGTGTAATGAACTGGATGGGATAATAGAGAGCAGGAGCAGCTGCAGGGAGAGTGTGCATGTCAGAAAAATCAAAATGGCAACCACAACTGTGAAGCCTTTTTGTCATATGTGACTATAGCCACCATCTTTCTTTTTTCGACCCATACTGGTAGGAGGTTTGTATTTTCTTAACCTACATATGAAATCGCCAAAGTTTGTTTTGAGTATTCTGACTTTCATTGTATAATTACTTTTTCATTGGTCTGCAGCCTTTCTGGCTTTTCATTTCTCAGTTATATCCAAAGAGAAACCACCATCTTTCTCCGAGTCTTTTTTATATCATAAAATACAAGTAGTCAGGAAAGCTAAAGAACTAAGGAGAGACACAAAATAGAACAACAAAACAAAAATTGATCACCTCAATTTGTCACAAAGATAAAATAATTGCAGAACTTTAATCCTAAAACAAGGCAACCAAGAAGAGAAAAACATAAAAGAAGAAACTTTGGGGAAATTGGAAAGCACGGTTCAGGATGGAATAACAAATTATTCTCTGAGCATTACTATTGGAGATTTCCTGCCGGAGTGGTGTGCGAATGAAATAAATAATAAAATAGTAATAATGGTAGATTTTTCAAAGCACTTCGAAACAATAGGGGAATAAGGTAGACTAATTTTACACTTTATGTTTCAAAAACATGAAATTACAATAAAGCCAATGTCTTTGTCCTACTGTGCCCAAAACCTACCACTCTACATAGCCCTCACAACTAGTAGCCATTAGTAACCTTGTCTTTTCATTTGTGAAACCCTCTTCCTAAAGATGATTAACCTAGAGGCCATCATTATAACTGTGGAAATAAACTCCATGCTTTAGCTATGCCTTGCATCAAGAAGTACTTCCTTTTGCCTGAGGCAAATTTGGAATGAGTGGTTTTAAGATTTTAAGCCTCACAAAAAAGCCGAGGCTACATTAACAGAGGGATAGAAATCAAGATCATGTGAAGTTTAGTACCACTTTATAATTCCTTGGTAAGACCACACTTGGAATACTGCATCCAGTTTTGGTTGCCACAATATAAAAAAAGATGTTGAGATTCTGGAGAGAGTGCAGAAAAAAACAGCAAAGATGAATAGAGGACTGAAGGCTAAAACATACGAAGAACATTGCAGGAATTGGGTATGTCTAGTGTAATGAAAAAAAAAGAACTAGGGTTTACATGATAGTTGTGTTCCAATATTTAAGGGCTGCCACAAAGAAGAAGGGATCAACCTATTTTCCAAAACACCAGAAGGCAAGACAAGAAGCAATGATAGGAAGCTAACCAATCTAGAATTATGGAGAAATTTCCTGACACTGAGAATGGAATGGCTTGCCTTCAGAAGTTGTGGGTGATCCATCACAGGAGGCTTTTAAAAAGAGATTGGACAGCCATTTTCCAGAATGGAATAGGTTCTCCTGCTGTATAGGGGGTTGGACTAGAAGACCTACAAGGTCCCTTCCAACTGTGTTATCCTGTTAAGGTCATTCAGACTACTATTAACTTAGTGTTATTTTCTTATCCCTGTTCTGCTGTTGGAATTGTCTTAAACATGTAGCTATTATTTATTGTGGTCCATTTTATGCCTCTGTTATGGTAGGCCTAGTTTTTGGAGGTGGATGATAAAAGATTATAAATAAAAATATACACTATTTCTTCCACTGTTTTCAAGATGCTGTTCATATAGAAAGCATCTCTATCTTCATCATATATCTAATTCTTCTTCATATATTTTGTGACCAATGGATATCTTCTCTCCAATCAGAAATGTTTCCTCTTTTAAAGTAATTGTGGAACAATTCAGTTTTCACATAGACTTCTTGCTTTTCCTGACATTTTCTTAAGAGACAATTATTATATTTTAAAGTAACCTTTACTGTTGCCAGAATGTATTTCTGCTGAAATTTTTATTCCTGTTTCCATGTGCTTGTATTGATGGAAATCTTTATTATTTACTTAAAGAACTTATATGGCTTCTATTTCATATAAGGAGCCCTGGTGGCACAGTGGCTAGAATGCAATATTGCAGGGTGACTCTGCCCACTGCCAGGAGTTTGATCCTGACTGGCTCAAGGTTGATTCATCCTTCTGAGGTCAGTAAAATGAG
This sequence comes from Oxyrhabdium leporinum, assembly GCA_032468155.1. Lineage (NCBI taxonomy): Eukaryota > Metazoa > Chordata > Lepidosauria > Squamata > Cyclocoridae > Oxyrhabdium > Oxyrhabdium leporinum. Next base: position 155,895 of record JANHFL010007753.1, read on the forward strand.
AACCCAGATTGTTGGAGGCATATGCTGATATTGGTAAACCATTCAGAGAGTGCTGTAAGGCACTATGGGGCTGGGATGGCATATAAGTATAAATGCTATTGCTATTCCTAGGATCATTTTTAGAATTTTATTTTTGTCATAATTTTTGGAACACTGTTGAGAAAAAACAGACAATATGTGTTTTGAATACATGGTTTCAGAGCAGCTTTAGAACTTCTCTGAACTTGGTATGGAAGAACAGGAAGCACAAATGCCTCATTTTTCTTATCCCTCCTCTATCTTCAGCTCATCAAAGGAAGAATTTTTGGCATCCCATATGGAAATGCAGAAGTTGTATACCAGAGGCCTGTGGCTGAATAATGTTGAAAGAAAAGGATGTCCAAAAGTATTTCAAAATATTGTGAAAGTTGAATACATTGATCTTCCTAGAATTCTCTTTTTGATCTAAAGAACATTTCATACATTATACTATGTGTGTGTGTGTGTGTGTACACAAGACACACAAAATGCATACATGCAATGCCAAAATGGCACATTCCTTCAAAAAAAAATATAACTTTTGCTGGCAGCAAACATGTGTCTGAAGACTAGGAGGGAAGAATTGTTTTATTTAGCCTGATAATAATTTTTACTAATTAGCTGTTTGTTTTTACACAATATTCCTGAGCTCTATATGGAATATGGCACTGTTTAAAAATTGGAAACAAATCAAACCACTTCCTTTTACAAAATGATATAATGTAGGGCATTCTTCTAAGGCAACAAAGCATACTTTGCCATTAAGCCAACCAAGGTTTTTTTTTGTTTTTTTTAAAATAATCAACATTGGAAGTGGTGGGGGAAAAATAGGTCTGCAAAATTTATGTTTCTCCAATAAGCGAGCAGAGATATATTGTGACCCACTAAGTGCTTGAAACATATACCCTGTTTTTACAATCCCAAACAGTCATCTAACCAGGACATTTATCATACGGGATATCATACTTGTCTGGTGTATTTCGTTTGGTAGGCCAGAAGCACCATAGGTCAATATATTTAAAAGAAAGAGCAACGCTGCCATGAGCAGTAAACACAGAAAGCTCGAGGTTTTGCCATCAGTCACTGCCAGAATAAATGTTTTGAATCCGAGTGTGATTAATGTGCTGTGTACACTGTAGCTCACCGATATAATTAGCAGACCTGATTACAGCCAATGATGTATTCTTGCTCTCATGGCCTTCTGCAAAAAAAAACAACCAATTTTGGCAACATACATTAAATGTATTGTTGTGGTAACTATCCACTTTTCCTCCTCTCCTTTGCAAACAGAAATTCAAAACACAACGGAGCACTTCATCCTTCCATCAATGAAAGTGACAGCATGATCGTATTTCTGTCTACTCCTACCCAGGCATTTTCACAGTTACATGCAAAATTAATTACACAGAGAAGCATCAAACTATATACCCTGGAGGTAAAAAAGTCTTTTTTTTTTCAATTATAAACCATGTTTCCATGGAGATAATCTATTGGGAGATGCCTAATGGAAATGGCCTAAATATGTATTTTAGGCCAGAGTGAGTGGGGACACCTATGCTCATATAACATTTTCCTCTCTTCTTTGACATCCCTTCTTTGCTCTTTCTTCCAAGTAACAGGCTGCTGAGAAACCAGAGAGAGATCTATCAGAAGCCTAAATCAATGCTAAGCTGATGGCCGATGGAGTTGAAAATAGCATATTGCCTATCCCTAATTTAGATGAATTTAAACAGGTTCATCATACTGCAGGGAAGATCATTAATGGTTGTAGGAGAAGAAGAGGCAGAGCCTGGGGGTGGAGTCAAGAGAGGACTCAGCCTAGAGTGATTATGTGTCCACAAATGCTCCACATCCAGCCCACCTTTGAATTCTGTTAACTCTTATTTAGTGCCGGCGTAATGCTAGATTCTTGTATATAGGCACGAGCAATAAACCTTCTGAACTGGAACTTATATGTAATTCTGATTCTTTACGCTTGACAATGGTATTCAAAACTGGAACTACGCATATTGAGTCAAGACAGGGAAAGGCTGAAGAGGCAAATAATGTTACTTTTCAAATATTGGGAAGCCTATTAAAAAGGAGAGAGAAAATATTTGCTTTCTGCTCCTATAGAGGGCAGGTTTCAGCAAAGTATTAGGAAAACTCTCTAATGGTTATATCAATTTAACAATGGAACCAATTTCCTAAACATTAGTGATTCCTCCGTTGCTGAAGGATTTCTTGATAGCTATCTTTTAAATACATTTAAGCATACACTTTTATCTGGTTATCCCTAAACACAACATTCTCAATATGGCGAATTAACAGATTTATTCCAGTTAGACCTCAGTGATTAATCAGCCCAAAATTTGGGGATTTCTGTGAGAAAGAGAAAATATTGCTTTTTGAAAACAACAATGCAATATTGCAGTATGCTGATGATTTAAATGTTTTGAAAATTTGAAACAAAAAAAAATATATTCTTCATTGTCCTGAAAGCCACTGTCTGATACATTTGGGCTGAAATATTCATTTACAACATTCATGATAAAACGAGTATACTGCTGGTTATAGGGTGGAAGGGCTCTTGGAAAGTTCACATATCAGCCTACATATGAGAAGGGCAAAGGTGTTGAAAAAGAAAACATTCCAAGAGCTGAAGATAAACAGCAGTAGATTTGCACCACAACCTCTTCAGAGAAAAATGTGAAGGAGTATTGGAAAGTTCTGAAGAGTGACAATTTTAAGGGAAGACATTAAGGCAAGGATACTGGTTGATTTTTCATTTCAAGCTGGATGGACGCTTTGGTGAGACTTCTGACTGCAGTCATTCTTACACTTTTAGTATGAGCTACAAGCAGTTTCTAGTCATAGCTCTTCCCATATCACTGAGGGCCTCCTGTTTTCTTCTACTCCGTATCCAGCCTTTTTTGAGTTCTCGCCATCCTTCTTTAAAATCCTTTTCCAGGGATAGCAACTCTTAGTTGTGTTGACTGGGAAATCTGGGAACTCTAGTACCAAAACATCAGGAGAACATCAGATTGGGAAAGTAGGTAGCTTTCTACTGTGACATTGACAAGAAGCAATGGATGGAAACTAAATTAAGGAGAGAACTAACTTAGAACTAAGTTAGAACTAGCAACTTAGAACTAAGGAGAAATTGCCTAACAATGAAAATAAACAACAAGTGGAGCAGCTTGCCTTCAGGAGTTGTGAGTGCTCCATCACTGGAAGCTTTTAAGAAGAGACTGGATATCCATTTGCATGAAATGGTATATGGTGTCTTGCTTGAGTGGGAGTTGGACTAGAAGACCTATAATGTCCCATCCAACTCAGATGATGATGATGATAGATCTAGTGTTGCTGTACTAGATCTAAAGTTTTTAGCACAGTATGAAATATGAAAATCTTGTTTGCTTTTTTAATTGTCTCCTGACGTAGGATTTTCCCATGGGGGAGTGAATGTTATGTACGTAGTATAATTTCTTATTAATAAGTCCTTCTGATTTTTAAACTAAGAAATTATATTCTATTAAATCGGGACAGCATCCCATGTATCTTGAGATTTCAGCTGCACCCTGGCAGAAATTCCCCAGAGCTTCAGTCCTAGTGCTTTGCAACTGGAGATGGTAAGGATTCAATCTGGGACTCTCTTCAGGCAAAGCATGTGCTGGATGCAGAGTTTGGTTTTTACCTTGCTGTCTTTTGCCTGCAAAAAAAGGCTTTTGAGCTAACCTTCTTATACTAGAAAACTTTACTGTTTAAAAAATATTCAGAGGTGTCTACCTAAATCCATGAAAAAAAAAGGTTTGAGATGTTAATATTGCACAGGACAAGAACTTATAGCATGTTTTTGTTAAGTGTACGAGTTGTAATGATAGCTTCTTGTTGGAAAATGTTTTGCTTATCTCTTATAGATTTTTTTTAAAGCATTAGATTCAAGGAAAGACAACCTGTTTACTAACACTAAGCATTCCAAAAATGTTTGAACTGAAGCTTGATGTGGCAATCCCTCTTCCCACAGGTACACAAAGTCTCCTCAAGTAAACACACAGAAGTGTGAAGAGTAGGCATGCATCTCTCAACACATACTGGTCATGTATCCCACAGCTACTCAGTGATACATATAATTCCATGTATATCCCCCAGCATTTTAAGATTAGCATTATTCTTTCACATTTTTGTTTTTTGTAGCCCAACAAATTCCAATGAAACTCTAAAACAAGAATAAACATGATCATGTACAAAATAGGTATGTTGACTTACAACAGTTCATTTAGTGACTGCTAAAAGTTACTACGTCACTGAAAAAAAGTGACATGACCATTTATCATACTTACAAGCATTGCAGCATCCCCATGATCAAAATTCAGGCAGTTGGTAACTGGTTCATATTTATGACAGTTGTAGTGTCCCGGAGTCATGTGATCCCATTTTGTAACCTTCTGACAAGCAAGTTAATAGAGAAGCCAGATTCACTTAACAACTGTGTCACTAACTTAAGAACTGCAATGATTCACTTAACAATTGTGGCAAGAAAGATTGTAAAATGGGGCAAACCTTGCTTAACAAATGTCTCACTTAGCAAGATAAATTTTGGGCTCCATTGAGGTCATAAGTCGAGGGCTAACTGTAATTCTGAATTCTAAAGATCAAAATAGCTTCTGGTGTTCATTAATTCATATCAAAACTGTTACATGGAATGAATACACAGATTATATTTTTGCAGGATCTTCCCTCAACAAATATCCTCCATGTAGCTGTACAAACAAATAATAATTTCTACAGAATCAGATTAAAAACAGAACGATTTAATCCCTGTTTGTTAGTGCCTCTTTTGTTTTAGCTTTGTGTATGCAACTACTAAACTTTGAAGAAACAGGATTGGAAGAGTGTTGGTGCTTTTGAACTTTGGTTCTTGAGGAAGACTCCTGAGAATACTGTGGCCAGCTAAGAAAACAAATAGGTGGATCACTGGACAAATCAACCCCAAATTCTCAGATCTAGGTTTCTGGAGAAGGATCTATGCTGGGAGAGGTAGAAAGAAAGGGGAGAAGACGATTTTCAGCAACAAGATGGATGGACTCAGTTACAGTAGTGATAAGTGCACCATTGGAAGGTTTGAAGGACCAGGTTAGGCATAAATCGTCATGGAGACAATATGTGGTGCTAGGACTAAAAATAATGGGATATAATCAAAATCCATCATTCAAGGCTGCTACGTATTATGTAAGTTTAAGAACAATCATATAAATATGGCATCTTTGGTAAATAAGATAGGAAACAGTCAGTTTACACATAATATTGCATCAGTTTAAAATAGTGCAACCATCTCACCCACCATAGAAGGTGCTCAGAAAGGCTCATTAATATTCCTAATGACTTTAAGAATTCAAATGTAAATTGTCAACAAGAACTTTTGAAAAAAAATGCAATCTTGTAGGCTCCAGTACATTTACATATAGTAAATGTCGCAAAATCAGTGGTGGGAGTTGAACTCTTAAATTAGACAAGCTTGAATGAAATTGCCATTTGGCCCTGCAACAGAATGAATGACTATTTAGCCTATTATTTCTCAAGTCGGCAGTGAGGACAAAAACTAGGTAATTCAACATACTTAAAAAAGCATAAAAGTAAACGACTAAAGTCTGAGCTTTTTAGAAAAAGGGAGACATGCAGTTTCTTTTTAATTTTCCTTTCCAGAATTTCAGAGGGCACTTAAATAGATTTCAGACAAAATGTAGATGCTAGATTGGGTGCGCCACAGGTTGATGAATGATGGCTATATTGCTAAATGAAAACCAGGCATATTATTGTACCTGTCAACTTTAGAGCTTTCCTGACTCTGGAAAATCAAATGCTCACTGCTTTTTTTATAGTCCTCCAACATCTAATCTCTGAGGAGAGGAGGGTTTTTGAAAGAAGAAAAAAAAACAAAAAAAAACAACAACCTGTAACTGATTGTAAATGTCTGCCATCAAGAATATAAACGTCCATCCTTATCAGTGTACGCCAAGAGGCCTGGGGAGGATGGCTCTGGTTTCGTTCTAGGAATGTAGCAGTCTCTGAAACAAGCATCGTTGTCTCTAATACTTTCCAGCCTAAGTTGGCTTTTTTTTTAAAAAAAAAAACAAGGGTGGGGGGAAAGAAGAAATATGTAGACATTGACACTTGTTTTGCTTTGATAACACCTACCTTGTTTTAAAAGTATGTCATGGAAGCTTCAAAGGTACAGATTGCACATACCTTTACATATCTCTCTGCAAAGAACTGAGCAGAAAGCAAGGAACCAGATTTGCCTAAAGAAGAGGCAAAGGGTGTTTGTGGAGATTGGGCAGATATTCCTGGAAGCTGCTGACATCAGTGGCAAATGAAACTGAGCTGTGAACAGCTTTTACTCAAGCACCTCCTGGAAAGATCTCCAAGTCGGTGGATACAGAAGCAGAAATTGACCTAATCGTTGTCTGCGAAATAGACTGCTGTTCCCTGTGCTCCATGTTTTATTCCATTAACTTAGTCATAAGAATTTACCTCAGTCAAGCATAGACTGAATTTTTATTACAAATGTTCATTCACGACTTTGATTAGAGAAAGGACAATGTCTATGTTTATTGGTGACTAGAAACGCTTATTGAAGGGGGGGGTTTGCATAAAAATGAAAACAAATAAATGTAGTGATTGTGATTTTGAGGCAGGACAGGATAAACTATAGAAAGAAGAGCGTTATGGTGTAACTTTAGAGAGAGAGGTTAAAATACCATTGTACTTACAACTGTTATAGCAATAGCAATAGCACTTAGACTTATATACCACGTCATACTGCTTTACAGCCCTCTCTAAGCGGTTTACAGAGTCTGCATATTGCCCCCAATAATCTGGGTCCTCCTTTTACCCACCTCGGAAGGATGGAAGGCTGAGTCAATCTTGAGCTGGCGAGAATCGAACTGCCAAACTGCTGGCAGTCAGCAGTCAGCAGAATTAGCCTGCAATACTGCATTCTAATCACTGCGCCACCTTTTAAAGTTATAAAGGATATGGGGAACTATTTCTTTTTATCTTTCTCTTTTTATCTTTTCTTCTATCTTTTTTCTCTTATTGCTCATTTAGCCTTTTCTGTTATTTCTCTTTTTCATTTTCTCTGTTTTATTTTAATATTTAGTTAAAATTATATGTGTATAAATAACAAATGTTCATTCTTGTCCTACAGAATTCACCTGCAAAGGATATCCTAGAAAAAATATTACCCCAATCTGATATTTTCAAAATATGTTGGGTTACAGATCTAATTATTCCAGACCAACATATGATACTGATGGAATCATACGAAAATATAAGAACAGAGTTCTAGGCAGCATATATGAAGGGCATATTATATCAAAGGAAACAATTCTATTTACAATAGAGTTTAACAGGTTTTGATCTAGCAAGATTTAAAAGCAGGTAAAATATAACAATAATCTGGAAAGTGCAAAGTGACGTACTTACAGCTATTCTCCTGTTGTATCTCAAATGCCATTTAAATAGTATTTTGTCTTCTTTAAATGTTATAATCATTGTTGTTTTCCTTTTATTACTATTATTGTAAACTTTTAAGATATCTTAAAGCAATAAACAATTTAATTTTTACAGATCTACATATAATTTGTATTAGATGGCACTCTTAGGTCAGGGGTATAAGACTTGTGGACTTCATCTCCCAGAATTCCCCAGTCAGCCATGTAATAAAAGAGGAATTCTGGCTGGGAAATTCTGGGAGTTGAAGTCCGCAAGTCTTAAGCTGCAAAGGTTAGAAACCCATGCCTGAAGTACTGATTGGTTCAAACTGCTGTGGAAATATTAAATATTGCCGCTGGGAGGATCTAGGGGAATAAACAAATTGCAATTAATATCTCATCTGGAGGGGTGAATGATCTCCTCTGTGAAATAGAGAAGAGCTACATAACTTAGAGGACAGCAGTATCCAAATATTGAATAGATTGAGAAAAGAACCCAAAGGAAAAATAGCTTAATAATGTACTTTGAAAAGAGTGATAGAATTTAGGAAAAAGAAATATAGGCAAGAGAGAGCTGTTCATACAAGGACTCTGGAAAACCCCCACAGTTTGTAAGATTGGGGATATTACTGTTATGCTCACTGCACTGAAGGAATTGGACTATATCTAGTCTAGTGAAAAGAAGTACTAGGGAAGACATGATAGCAGTGTTTCAATATTTGAGGGGCTGCCACAAAGAAAAAGGGGCCTTTGTATTTACTAAAGCACTAGAAGGCAGGGTAAGAAACAATAGATGGAAAATAATCAAGGAGAGAAGCAACCTAGAATTAAGGAGTCAAGCTATTCTCCAAAGCACCTGAGGGCAGGACAAGAAGCAATGGATGGAAAGTAATTGAGGAGAGAAGCAACCTAGAACTAAGAAGAAAATTCCTGACAGAACAATTAGCCAGGGAAACAACTTGTCTTCAGAAGTTGTGGGTACTTCATCACTGAAGGCTTTTAAGAAGAGATTGGACAGCCATTTGTCTGAAATGGCATAGGGTCTCCAGGTCAAGCAGGGGGCTGGACTAGAGGTCCCTTCCAACTCTGCTATTCTATGTTCTATGATATGAAACATATCATAGAACAAACAGACTGAAATCCCAGCTGGCTGATTGTCTGCCATGAAATCCCACAGCTTTATTGAGTTTATTGATATACTGCCAAACAAGTGTAAGCATTTCAGAGCCGCTTTCAAAACCAGCAGGACAATTTAGATAACAACAAAATCTAACTATTTTCCAACCAGCTCCCACAAGTGTCAGATTTTCAGTCTTCTGGTATGAAAGAGCCTCCTCTTCTCCATCCCTCACTTTATCTTCATCAATAATGAACCAAGAGTAGACAAGCTGCACCCCTACAGATGGTATGAATTCTCAGCGCCACTCTCCATGTGGACAATAGCAAAGGATGCTGGGAATTGCAGCACAAAAGATCATATAATCAATCAGTTGTTAGGTTTTACAAAAAAATAGAGAATATGCTTCTAGAAAGAAATTAAACCGTATTCTTAAAATGATATAATGATTTATTTATATGGACACCATCTCATCTACCTAGCTCCTGGCTTACAACAGGTAAAATCAATAGTGAAATGGCATACAAACTTAATAAATAAAACAAAAAATTAAAAACAATTCAGTAAAAACAAGATAACAAGATTTTTGCTAAGATGAAATGACAGTTGAATGCTTGTTTCATCACTGCTGCAAGATGAAGGCCAAATTTACACAATTAAAATATGTATAATTTTACATTCATTTCACTGTCATCATTTCTGTCTGCCATTACAGTGTAAGGATCTGCATTTGAAAGGATAGGGAGAGTCCTTTGTTACAGATTCTTAAACCGCCAACCCCACTTCATAGAATTATAAGTTGATTATAGAAAGGAACATTTATTTTAGAAGAACAAGAGTGGGCTACATGAAACAAACTACAGACCTAATTTCTGTAAGCAATAAGATCAGAAGTTTGGAAAGAGTAAACTATGCCTCCCTGAACACATGATGGGTGGGAAGGAAAAGGGAAGGGGCCAAAAAGAAAGGGAAAAAAAGGGAGTGATAGTAAAAGAAGAAGGGATACCTTGCTCATAACTCCTTCTGACCCTTCCCACTAATGGTATGTAGCCCCCTAGTAAATTACTCCCAAGCAAATATGGTTCCCAAAGAAAGATATTCATCTCCCCCTTGCCAATTTATAAGTTTCAATGTTTGGCAGATGTCCAGCAAGACACATCATGTGTCTGAAAAGAAATATATTCATAATGCATTGAACTGTTCTTGCAATGTATTTTCACAATCCAGTTCTATCCTCTTTTCTATAGAGGGCTTATTTTTCAGCAAATTCAGACTGACTTCCAGTATACATCTACTGTTCCTGTAAAGGAAACTTTATAGGCACCCTGAAATTTACTTTTAAAGAAGCCAGCATAGATAGGCATGTGCTCTTAGAATTACTTCAGGAGTTTAAACCTCCTCATGCAGTATTTTTTCCATTCATTTTAAATACATGGAAACTAATTAGCAGCTTAAAATGATGCTGGAATATTTGGAGGGAGGGAAGGAGGGGGAACTATTTAGTCATACTAGCTACCGAATACTTACAAACAACTGAAGGAGAAAAATTGAGACTATCTACTTCAGGAAGAAACTAGCACAGCTATAATTATTTTTTTGCCTTGTTTGCTTGTCCCTGTTTGTTTGAAATTAAAAGAGAGTTCACATTTTCTTTCTAATATTCAACTTGCTGTCTTGTATCAGGAATATTTCTCAGCTTTTCTGCTTAAAAAAATCTTGACAATATATCTGAATGACATGTCCCCTCCTAAGGTTATTAGATCTGGGTCGCAAACTACTGGATGGCCACTAGACAGTAGCAATGAGATAAAGAAAACTTTGGACTTTTCTGGTCTTCTGGATTTTCATCTCAAATCCCACCAACAATGTCAAGAGAGGTTGTCAACACAATTTAATTTGCATATTAAGTGTCATCAAGGACATCTGTTTGAGCTGCAGAGCAGTCTTGTCATTGGCCCCCAATCTCAAAATACTCTGCCCAGAGACCTTGATCTCACTATTGGCAATGGGGAACCATTCTTAGGGCAATCCAATGAAGCAAGCAATTTCAATAAGGCACATGGGACTTGTTTTCTTTGCAATGAAAAAAAAAATGCTAGGACAAAATCCGAGGGCATAAGATGTGGAATTCTTTAATAATACTTTTTCTTATTTTCAAGAAAGCATTTTTTTTTTTTTACAAGCCCACAACTATTGAATCTTGCACAGATAAATCACAATCCCGAATGCTTGGACGCAGGAAGGTGAAGGAGAAACTGCCAGAATCATGTTCTCCCTTCTATCCAGTTGCATCTTCTGCTATCACTTAGGGACAATAACTCCCTTGGTAAAAAGAAAACCCATTTCCAACCACCTCCTCACCTGCCAGACGTCGGTCTCTGGTGCTCTTCCAGATAGTATCCAAGGCTCTTGTAGTGGAGTTCTTGATATGATCACTGAACGATCTTCTCAAAGGGAGTCTTACTGCATGGTGATCCATAATGCCAGACAGGAAAAATCTCACATCCACAAGACTAAAACAAGTCAGGCCTTGTGAGAAAGGTATATTTGTTGGTGCTGTTGTCTGCTGGATAATTTCTGTGTGAGGTGTGGGTTCATGACAGGGGAGAGGTTTGCCGTCAGCTGTGTTTTCTTTCAAGATCTGAGCATTGCAGCTCTTCTCACTGCAGATACAGGGAAGCTGAGAGACTGCAGGCAATCTGCTGGCAGACTGCCAAATTTAAGGCTGCTGCCTGTCACATCTGGAAAGGTTTATCAATGAGATTCTGATTTAGATCTGGAGCACAAGAACGGAGAATCGCAACAGACTTCAGGCATGCTGGTTCAATGAAGTAAAACACTGGATTCTCCTCCATTCACATAGGACCCTTTCCCGAAAAGCAACATGCCTTTGGTGACTTTCTTTTCATTTTTAAGAAAAGGCAGGCACTAAAACAGAGCAACCCCAGCCCCCAGCCTCAAACTGCAAAGCTGCCTTTTCCTGATATGGCATGTTTGTTTTGCTTCCCGTCATTTCTCTCTCCTTTCTCCCTCCCTCCCTCACACATACTATCAACTGACCCTCAAAAGAGGTAGGGTTCATTTTTCAGCTCCTTCTGTGAAAGAAAGGAATGATTTGCAGTACTTCATGCATACTTCATTTGTAAGACAGTGACACATCACCAGGAATCTGGACAGCTGGTCTTTGCATCTTTAACTTATGGATATCCAGGGTGATGTTACTGATGACTTCTTTTTCCAACATATAGATATTCATATGCTTATTCAGACTGTGGTACAAACTGTGGCACAGACTAGGTGAAACTTGGCTCAACAGCAGTGACTGAGAAAAGGATCTTGGAATCCTAGTGGACAATCACTTAAATATGAGCTAGCAGTGTGCTGCAGCTGCCAAAAAAGCCAACACAATCCTAGGTTGCATTAACAGAGGGATAGAATCAAGATCATGAAAAGTGATACTATCGCTTTATAATGCCTTGGTAAGACCACACTTGGAATATTACATCCAATTTTGATCACCACAATATAAAAGAAGATGTTGAGACTCTGGAAAGAGTGCAGAGAAGAGTGATAAAGATGATTGGGGGGCTCAAAGCTAAAACATATGAAGAATGGTTGCAGGAATTAGGTATGTCTAGTCTAATGAAAATAAGGACTAGGGGAGACATGGTAGTGTTCTAATATTTGAGGGGCTCCTGCAAAGATGAGGGGATCAAACTATTTTCCAAAGCATCAGAAGGCAAGACAAGACACAATGGATAGAAATTAACCAAGGAGAAAAGCAACCTAGAATTAAGGAGTAATTTCCTAATTATGAGAGCAATCAATGGAAGAGCTTGCCTTCAGAAGTTGTGAGTGCTCCAACACTGTAAGCTTTTAAGAAGAGACTGGGCAACCATTTGTTTGAAATGGTATAGGTTGTCCTGCTTGAGCAGAGGGTTCGCCTAGAAGACCTCCAAGGTCCCTTCCCACTCTGTTATTCTGTCATTTTGACAAATACCAAAGCAAACAGTGAATGGCTGACCCATCTATGGGACTCTACAAGCAATGTCAGCTCAGTGGCATGCGAAAAATTATTGTGGACTGGTTATATGGCAATATTTAACAGGAGTATTCAAACAACAATCACTGTTGCCTCATCGCCCATATTCCAGCTCTGCCATCTGAAACTGAGAAAAGAAACAATTGGGAAGTGTGCTTTCCGGCTTCTGCACCAGACTTTTGATAATGTATAAGACAGGTAGCTTTAATTTAGCATGAATTGGTGAAAAGTTGTGATGGTTGGGGCTAAAATTATTGTGCAATTATTATGTGGAATTCTCCAATCGATTCCCGAATTTGGTGAAGATGGACAGCATTAATGCAAAGAGGAAGCCCTGAGCTTCCTTCTGAACATGCTCAATGGTTGTGTAGTCATGATTAACAATCAATTAAACACAGTCCAAAGACTCAAATATTGCACTAATTATTACTTCACAAATTCCAGAGCCAAATTCTCTGGTAGAATGAGCAAAGGTTTGCTTATCGTCGAGGGACTAAACAGAAACCTAACATTTGCACAGACAGTGGACCTTGCTCTGTGACAAATATATAGGTTGGGGGTATTAGGAGCGAAATAGGGGACAAGTTGTAAACAATTTCTTTGTGTCTTCAGATATTCTCCATCAATTTTTAAGTTGGTTGCTTTTTTTCAAAAGGAGAACTCTTATGTGCCTGGAGTTTTAGACACAGTAACAATGATATAAAAGTGATATATTGTTTTTTTTCCAGAAATCGGAAATAATTTTAAATTGTCCTGGTGAAAATTAATTTTAAACAAGCATAAACGGAAGAGGAAGAGAAAGAGGAAGAGGAAGAGGAGAGAGAGAGAGAGAGAGAGAGAGAGAGAGAGAGAGATATTTCATTTGTTGATCCTAATGAGTGTTTTTATAAAAGACTAGATCTATAAAAGACCTTTATGGACTTTTGCTGAAAACAGAAATAAGTAAAATGATGATTTGTGGATTTGCTGATTGAAAAAGGAATTGAATAAGGAGCAGAAGCGATCTCTGTAATGTAACTTGAGTGAGGGAGGAAGAAGGATTTCTTTATTGGTAATAATTGCAAAGAAGATCAGAAGTCACTTCTTCAACTATCTTTTTCTTTCTTCAACTATATTGCTTTCTTCACTTTATAAACCTTTTTTCTTTAAATTTATATATTTTGATGTTTGTCTTTTACATAAAAACTTTCAACAAAAATTATACACACATTTGTAAGCATATCTCTCTGTGTGTATACACACACACACACACACAAACACACCTCTGTCTCTCTGTCTCTATCTATCTATCTATCTATCTATCTATCTATCTATCTATCTATCTATCTATCTATCTATCTATCT
>JANHFL010007753.1:176414-190576 GCA_032468155.1 Oxyrhabdium leporinum
GGGAGGGAGAGAGAGAGAGAGAGAGAGAGAGAGAGAGAGGCTCAAAATCACTCAGCTAGCTTTCGTGGCTGAAGCAGATCTTGAATTTAGGGCCTCCCACTTTCTAGCCTGGAGTCTTAACCACTAGACCAGGGGTGTCAAACTCAATTTCATTGAGGGCCGCATCAGGGTTATATTTGACCTTGGGGGGCTGGGATGGCATGGCCAGCTCAACATCACTCATGTTTGCGCTTGTGGTGGCCTGAGTGGTCTACCAGCAAAAATGGGCTCCCGAGCTCCATTTTTGGCTGCGACGGCCTCCTGCAAACCTCTGCCTGTGAAAACAGAGCTCAGGAGGGCCATGGGCCGTTCCTTCGCTGTTTCCAGGGTGCCCCTGCGGGCCAGATCTAAGCACCCCATGGGCCAAATCCGGCCTCCGGGCCTTGAGTTTGACACCCGTGCACTAGACCAAACTGGCTCTTTTGTTTTCTGCTCCTGCTTAGAAATTTTGCTGAACCCCATCAGTTAGGCCTTCTAAGTTGGCTTAATTATTATTGTATTTGTTCTATTAATGCTAAATGTAGCTTTGATGGACACAGAACTTGAAAGAAATTTGAAACTTTGTTATGGTATAATAATGTGTATGTTGACAGTAGCAAAAAACCTATATGTGCAAAGATGGAAAGACACACTAATTCCCACAATGGAACAATGGGGAGTAAAGGCGATAGAGTTAACGGAAATGGCAAAAATGATTGTTTTAATTAAGGAAAAGAACTTATCTCGTTTTGTATATGTGCAAAGATGGAAAGACACACTAATTCCCACAATGGAAGATAGGCAGTAAAGGTAATAGAATTAGTGGAGATGGCAAAATTGTTTTAATTAAAGAAAAGCACTTATCTACTTTTGTTTCTATTTGGAAACTACTTCTGGACTTTTTGCTCGAGATGGCAAAAAATGAAATGCTGATTTTAAGTTAAGATCGGAATGATTTTGTAATTATAGAAATGGCTGGAAATGTGAAATTAAAGCAAAACATTGATGTTGTATTATTTTTGTAGTTTACAGCATTGAAGAAAGTTAAAAGTCATTACTTTTCTCTCTCCCTTTGCACTTTTCTCTCATATTTTCCTAACTTTGCTTCCTTCTTTACTTTTTTTATCTTGTAATGAAACTTAATAACGGTATCACGTGGCCTCTGTATAGGAGGGTCACGCGGCAGATCGACTGCTTCTCTTTCTGTGCTTTTCTTTCTCTTTCTGTGGGTGCCATTTGGGGAACAATTGCTGTTCTCAGATTGTGACAATTGCAGCTGCTTTCAAAATGGCACCCACTTCCAGGATGGCACTCACTTTCGGGATGGTACCACATAGCTTCTGTATAGGAAAAGGTTAATAAAGCAAGGTGTGATGAGGGGAAGGAGAGGAAGCCTAAAGGATGGTACTAAATGGGATGGGATACTGTGCAAGAGCTGACTCAGTGGATCGGAAGGCCCTGGGAGGCCCAGGACAGGCCTCATATGAGCTGGGCAGGTGCCACAGTCTGATTGCACCAGGTCTCCCAAGGTGTTGTGTCCCCCCCAGCAAACCCCTTGATCCGCTTAACAACTAAACTGGGAGAACTGGGATTGCTGTTCTCAGATTGTGACAATTGCAGCTGCTTTCAAAATGGCACCCACTTCCAGGATGGCACCCACTTCAGGGATGGTACCACATAGCTTCTGTATAGGAAGGCTGCATGGCACATTGGCTACTTGGGATTGTGACCATTAAGCAAGGCAATCACATGATCATTAACAACCACCACAACTTATGACAATCATTCCGGGCTCAATTGTGGTCGTATGTCGAGGACTACTTATATTCTCTTGCAGGGATCTAATAATATAATTTACTTGAGTGCAGTCTGGTTCTGGATCAAATATAAAACTTGATTCACCAAATAATAACATGGTATTATGTTTTATTATTTCCATGGAAGCTAATGGAAACAGGATTCTTGAACCTGATTATATTATATTTACTGATGTTTATTATTTGGATATGATAGGATACTTAATTTAAGTATGTTGTGTCAGTTAGATTTAGCTTATTGGACTAGATTCATTTACTGTGAGTTGTGTTGAGGCCTAATTAGATTTTAATTGTGTGTATATTTTGCAAATGAAATATTATGTGGCTTGTAACATACTTCATTAAAAGTTACTTTTTGGTAATAAAGATGCTAGTATTGTTTTTGTGTTGTGTTCTCTCTCCCCGCCCCCCCCAACCAATTTTAAACTGAGTGCATCCAGGATTCTAAATTGCATAGAAATAACACACTTGTATTTATGCAAGCTTTCTGCTGCATCTATAGAGTACAAAAATTGTCGTGTCTGTTTTATAACTTTCAATTGGACAAAATTAGAAGATCTAGAGATCAATAATTATTGAACTGAGATAACTCTAATGGACTAATTTTCAGAATGCCAGGACTTGGTACTCCTAAAGGAATGAAATTTGGGGAAGCTGTGGCTGCTTCAGTCACTGCAATTATGTGATTCTCACTTGTGCAATTATTTCCTCACCTCCTGGAAGAATGGAAAGGGAAGAGGAAGGGAATTTCCAATGTTCCTTGCCAGAGTTTGAGTTTCTACAAGAAACTCAAAAGGAAGGAAA
Source organism: Oxyrhabdium leporinum (assembly GCA_032468155.1). Classification (NCBI taxonomy): domain Eukaryota; kingdom Metazoa; phylum Chordata; class Lepidosauria; order Squamata; family Cyclocoridae; genus Oxyrhabdium; species Oxyrhabdium leporinum. The sequence goes on from JANHFL010007753.1 coordinate 179,054, forward strand.
TTGGAAATTGATCCCACTGCTTTTTTGCCTGTCATGGTTACTATATTTCTCTGTTTAATTAACGAAATATCTCTGAAAAAATGACATAATGGGTCGCAGGTTGTCTAGTATCCATTTAAAAAATGAAGTGCTGATGGAAACATAAAGCTGGGGGAGAAACAGAAATTGTATTCTGAAGATTTGACTTCTGATATTCTGTATCATTATATACCTTTTTGGTATCTACATAGAATCATTTATAGTAATGAAAATTAGTGGAATATTCACCAGAAAATATTACGTATCAGTGCCTTTCTCGCTCTCTCTCATTCTACATTAATTTGATTGATTTCTATGCCAGTGACGTTTGTATCTTATACACTTGTAGACACCAACCAAATATAATTGCAAGGCTGTATATAATTAAAGAACGACAGATCCTTTTCCAAATACCTTTAAAATTCACAACCAAGTTGTGGGAGATTGCTAAGTACATGGGAATGTGCCAGTTGGCCTCTTATTTCCCTTTTTCTGCAATTATTGTGATGAAGAAAACAATGGGTAAGCTTTCTAGAATAACAATAGAATGCTGGCACTGCCTTGAACCAAAGATGCTATATTACCTTTCAAAATGTCCCTTTGTTTCTTCTCCTACTCTGAAACCATTCCAGGCCTGCTCCTGGCATTGGGTACAAATACATTTCTTTGTTTCATTATATTGAATTTTTTTGATCAAATCCCTACGATGGCTTGAGATATTCCTATGCTGTTTGTTTTGGCCTGCCCCAGATGCACAGGACCATAATTCACTGTAATCCACTAGTTTTGATAAAAAAAAAAGTCATTTATATCCTTCCATAATTTTGACATTTCTCAGTTATTCCACTGCATACGAGTGCATCAAATCAGAAGCTTTCAGTATTTGATCACATCTCCTAGAACCAACACATCTGTCAATTGCAAGGATGATCGTGAAATCGGGGAAGAAAAATGGCTCGCTCTCCTCACAGCATATAGAAGTGGCGTTTATTTTTTTAAAAATATAAACACAATATCAAAAACCAAATGCCAGGGTAACCAAACATGTTTTAGAAATAGCCATGGAAATAATTGTATCAATAAATCCATCAAAGACACAGCTGCCTCTGTGGAACTGTGAAGGCATCACTGCTTTTCAAGAACCACACACCAGTTTCCTTGGTCATAATAACTTCCTTGCACCTTTATGCAGTCTAGTTGTTTACACAGCTGTTCCAGTTCACCTTCACAGAAGACGTGGTAATAGCGGTGAAAAACAGGGTTGGGTTCTGGAGCATATGTAGAGCCATCCAGAGGCTGACAAAGGTTGGCATGTCCTGTCTTTTTCTTTATTCCATCTTTCAGGTGCCAAGGGACCAAGACATCTTGAGTTTCAAAGGAAGTTCTATTTGTATGAACTAGAAGGCTGGCAGGAACCACTTGGTTTGGACAGTTGCTCGTCCCATTAAGCTGATTACAGTCCCTGCTGGGCTGTGCCAAACCTTGGCATTCAGTGCTGCCTGTTTTATTTAGCGTATCGCTGACAGCTTTGCCAAGCCTTTTATCACTAGCTTTTTTCCCTTTCAGATACTTCGACTTCTGCGCCTTGTATTCCTGTTCCATGGCCCAAACGTAAACAAGTGCTTTTCCACCAGGTCTCAGCAGCCGAGTCAGTTCACAGAGCACAGCCAGCCTCCTCTCCTAGTCAAGGGGGAGAAACAGAGACAGTCATCCTAAAGGTAAAAGGTAACAAACTAAAAACTGTACTCAGAACAAAACAAAATACAAGACTGAGCTCAGAGAATTAGGAACACTGTACTATTCTGTAGTCTGTTTATTTCTATTTTTTAAATTATGCACCTTTCATGCTTTTCAGCTATTTAATAGAATTATATATCAGTTAATTATAATATAAAATTAAATATTTATTTTTTAAAAATCAGCACACAATAAACAAACCTACAGAACAAGGAACAGCTACCATAAACCTGTCAACAACTTTATGGAAAGAAAAAACAACTTTATGGAAAGAAAGAACTAAGAACCATTTTAATTACCAGTAGTCCTCAACTTACAACCAGCTGTTGCCTAGCGACCATTTGAGGTCATGTCAGACTTATGACCACATTCAGAGTTCCAAGAACTGTTCATGCCCTGCGGTCACACGACTGCATTTTGGGTGCTCAGGAACAGTGGTTTGCAGCATCCTGCAGTCATGAGATTACGGTTTATGACGGTTTTGTTGGAAACTGCACTTACTTTCAGTTTCTGTGAAAAAAACCCACCCATTGTGAATAAAGGTTCACTTAACAACTGTGCTTTACGACTGCTGCAAAAAAATATATATCATAAAATCAGGAGTGGTCACATGAAGATTCAGTTAATGATTGGCACGACTTATAACTGTAATTGCAAGCTTCATTACAGGTATAAGTCAAGGACTACCTGTAAAACATAACAAAATAGATCTATCATAGTAAGGGAGCCCCCATGAATTTCTTTAACCGTACTAGAAATGTTAGCAGGGCACGTAACTGAGTTTCCTTTGAAAACAGGGAAGTGATGGCAAGATCTAATTAGGCAAAAGAGGTCTTCCAGTTGCGAAGCTAAAACCCTTTATCCTGTGATCTGACACTTACAAAAAAAAATATTGACTGTGATGTAGCTAGCAAAACTGAGAACCACAGCATAGAAGTTCTATGATCTGTTCACATCCAGGATAGAAAAAGTTTATGCCATATTGGCTAAAACCTAGCTTATCAAAGTTAACTTGGAGAGCGAAGTCTTGAAAAAAAAAGATTCAGAAGGATCTCACATCACAATACAACATGTGTGTCAGCATTTCAATTAAACTCTCCAAGAGACTCAAAACTCCAAGACAAAGTCCATCAAAGTAAGAATTTATTAGAGAAGTCATGTTGGCACATCTGGGGAAAACCTGAATCTGAAATCCCCGCGTTTTCCCCCTTCTAAAAACTCACACCCTGCCCCATTTTATGACTCCCCAGTCACATTAGCCAATCCACCTCATTTCTGAACTACAGCCAATCCCAGTCACTCCCCTCCAAACTCCAGCAACTTGTCCTTGATCTCTGGCAAAAGAATGTTGTTGTGGCTATACTCCCTTCAAGGCTCTCCCATTCCCACAGCTTGCCCATCCCCAGCTGTGGTGGCCCTGAATCTGAATCAAGATGTATCCGTGGCCGACACTGCTCTTAAGATGAAGTGAGAAGGATGGTGGAAAGTTCCCTCTGCAGCAATCTGGGTGGCTTGAGGACAACGTACATTCCTACAAGACTCCTTGAGTTGGGACAAATAGGACATACAGAGAAGCCTTTCATCAATTTTATTTCGGCCGCCAACATGAAATGCACAGAGCATTGTCTCATACATTCTTCAAACAGTGTGATAGCAGTCCAAGCAACCCAATATTACTTAATTATCAAATATACAAAAATACATGAACCATATTCTGTTATTATCAGCAGTGTGTTAGGTATGTACAGAACCGCTAGACTGTCAAATTGCATTTCAGTAGCATATTCCTGTTCTGTTTCATAGCTCATGTGGAAATATCACCTGGAGACTATTACTTGCATTAAAAACCAAACAACCGAATAGAACTCTGACCACATCATCTTGATCAACTGTCTGTATATTTGCCAGTAGTTCCAGCCAACTTCTGAAATTTCAGCAGAATTATTGAAGAGAGATTCTTGCTGGAGTCAGAAATGCTATCTCCATGGTCTGCTTGTTCAAACTGCATTTGGACAGATAAAAACACTTTAATCCATATAGCAGTTGATGTGGAGCATTCACGATGGCAAAATTTCTAATGGTCTAATCTAGAAGTACTGGAAGAAGCAACTCAAATAAAATTCACACGAAAATTAGGCTACAAAATCAGCATTTTTCAGTACCGTGGTAATTTTGAACTGTCACTAAAGAAACTGTTATAAGTTGAGGACTACTTGTACAAACCTTTATACTAAGGTAAGTAATTAAAAAGTTGTAATCATTTATAATTCTATTGAAAAACAAATATCAATTAATAAAAACAAACTGTCAGTTTTCAAAGAAAAAAAGGTCAGTAAAAAATTCTGAAAAAGGATTGTTGACTTCTTCTGACAAGCTCCATAGGTTCAAGGGTGGAGCACTGACATACTTTGTTAAGTCTCAACCCCATAGGATAGCATGCCTTACTGTTACTTATGAAAAATGGCTACATCGAAAAAAAAATATCTTTCAATTCACTGTGAACCTTCTCCAGTGCTTTCCATATGTTTTATATTAATTGCATTCCCAGGAAGTGATATAACATTTTTGGCAAAAGAGCAATTAAGTGGGATTTTCCTGAACAGCCAGATGGGTCTAATACAGCTTCAGATTATTCCTAACTCCTTAAACATGATGAAACAAAAGAACAATTCTAATACCTTCCATATGATTGAACAATACACTTTCAGTTTTTTCTGTTTCATATTGCCATAGTGTTTTTTTCCGGCTTCATATTGTCATCTTGATCAGAAAAAAATCAAATTACTAGTTATGTCATTCTCACACACTTTTGTTTCCTAATAAAATTCATTACCATACTATAACTAATAAACTGCCTATAATTTAAAAATAATAATTTGTCTGTGTAATAATCATTTAAGAGAGAGACGGTTTTTTGAGTCAAGGATCACAATATAAGGTCACCTAATATTTTAACAAAAAAGAACACATTAAAAGGAATGGACAACTTGGACAGCAGATTCCAAAATCCAATATCTGAGGAGCTGCTACAAAAAATAAGGGGGTTAATCTGTTTTCCAAAGCACCTGAAGGCAGGACAAGAAACAATGTATGGAAACTAATCAACGACAGAAGCAACTTAGAACTAAGGATAAACTTCCTAAAGTGAGAACAATTAACCAGCATAACAACCTGCCTTCAGAAGTTGTGGGTGCTCCATCAGCTGGAGGTTTTTAAGAAGAGACTGGACAGCTGCTTGTCTGGAATGATATAGGGACTCCTGCTGGAGCTGGGGTTGGACTAGAAGATCTCTAAGGCCCTTTCCAGCTTTATTATTCTGTCCTGCTATGCTGTTATATAGATAACAATCAAGATCCCTATCTGAGTTTTGTATAACCAGTTTTGTCCAGATCCTTCTCTATGCTGTTGCTGTGCAAACTAAGCTCTGGGGACATTAATTTTACTTTTATATCTAAATTTACCAGAGCATATTGTACACATTTGTCTAGTTGCATGCAAATAAACATAGCAGCTGCTGTTAAGAGTTTTTGAAGTCACTGAGTTATCCTTCCATTTAAAAACTTCTTGCAAACACTGAACTGCTGGTGTACATGCACTCACAGACCAAATGTATGCAGCAGTGGCTTGAAAAAAACTCTAAATCAGCAGCCTAGCCTTTGAAAACTAGCTGAGCTTTTACTGGAAAGGAAGAGAAAATAATTTTTCTATTTCACTTAAAGTCCCTTCAGCTGGGATATTGGAGTCTTCAGTGCATGCTGGACTGTTTGCGAGGATGCATGAAGAATCAAAACAGCTTGGATCAATCCAACTTTTTAGCTTGGAATCAAAAGGATGGCATGCACTTGTCTGGATGTGTATCAATTTTTTTGTTTCAAAACATTAAGTGGTTGCCTTGAAAGGGGACCTGGGAAGCCATTAAGATATCTTTTTCCTCTAGGGACCCGCGCACAGAATGTTACACCAGCTGGAGTCCAGCAGCCAGGACGTAGAGTGAAGCAAGAGTTCCCACCACTGGGAAAACAGACCATATAACTCTGCATATTTTCATCATTACACACAGAAAAAATGTTGTTGTAGTTGTGGATGCACCACAGCTGAATCAGAAATTAATCTGCTCTATTGCTGAACGTAGCCAGTAGCCAGTTCTGAAATTCATCCTGGAGCAATGCAGAATTCCTCGGTAAAAATGCTATTAGAATAAGCAGAAGGGCCATGCAACTCTCAAGGTGTCTTCATTTAAAGGGCAGTTTGCATCTGAATCTGTCAAAAGCCTTTTCTCTTCTTTTCTGAAACCAAGATAATCTCCATCCTTTAGAACAGATGTGGGGAACAATGGTCCCTTTCTGACTTGTGGCCTTCTACTCCCAGAATTCCTGAGCCGGTGTTCAAATAGGCCAAACCCTGGAATATCTGCAACATCCATACAATCCGTATTGATATGGTATGGTATGAACCCCCAAGGAGTCGTATCAATCAAGCGACCAACCAACCAACAACAGTACAGACTACCTCTCCACTTGGTGACTTTCACACATAATGACCAGCTAGTCACATGACATGTCACATGGTCACATAACCTACTGACCACATGAGATCAATAAAAGCAGAGAAGAACTGAACGTACTTCAACTAACCAGAGGATCCTCACAAAAAGATCTCATCTTCTCACAAAAAAATCTCATCTTCTCATAAACTCATCCCATTTGTCAGAGGCACCATACTGCCATCCTCATTGTGATTGTTGCTACTGGAATTCCTGGGGGAGGTCAAAGTAAAAATAAAAAATCCAAGATTGCCTCCCCCCATTTCCTGGTCAGATTTCCATAGGAACGAAATGACCCCAGCGAGTCCTATATTTGCATTCTTACTACTGATGTCCTCAATCTTGTTTTCTTTCTGAACATTTTCTTTCTAAGCTTTGCTTTCAGAGGTCACCCTTAATTGTCAGTAGAGATGGTAAGATTCACTAGCCAGAAATATACCTCAGAGATGATCTGTGGGCCAGGGATTTCACCCTGTAGATTTATAGTCTTTCCTTCTTCCACAGAGAGTTCCTAATAGCAAAAACAAAGCTAACTGTGTATCTTTGAAGATCAACCAGCTGTATAACCTCAGGATTTTTAAAAGGGCATTTAATTAACCATCTAAAGCTTTAGTTAATTCTTGACTAAATATAACATTTTAATTAACTAAAACATTTAGTCTAATTAAAGCCACCTTTCCAGGGCTTTGAACTGTTTATGTGACAGGCAGAAAGTATGCAGGCCCAGACTTTATGGCAAGACATCATTATTGCGCTGAATAAGGCTGGAGGTTTTGCCTGCTAAGGAGTAGTTTACGAAATCTCATCCAAAGAAGCAGTCTTATCTGTAGAGGAAAGACTCTTCCCTATTTAACTTCTTGTAAAACAGGACCCTTAAGTGATTTTCTAGACTCAAACGCTAAATAAAACTGATGAAACATGATAATTAAAAACAAGAACAAAACACATTGTAAAACAAAAGTACGAAGCACGAAAGACAACCTTAAAATAGAAAGATGAACAATAGAACTGCATTTGCAACAGAACAATTAAGTTACAGAAGCCTTCCGAAAAAGGAGGCTTTGCGTTGTACAATCTAGGAGACATGCTACAGCTGGAACATATGATGCCATTGACAGTACCTCTTAGGGATCAAACAAAGCCCTTTCCAGTAATTTTAAACAATAACAGAGAAAGAGCCACAGGTCTGAAACTTCAGAACTCCAAAAATTTAAATTAATACTTTGGGTTATGCCAGTGACCGTACGGCTAAATATGCAATTATTTGGAAACAGGGATTATAAATTTTTATTACTTTGATTACAATGACAAAACAAATGTCATGACATACCTGCTGTCCCTTATGTGCAGCTTCAGAATGCGTGCATCACAGGGACAGAGCTTGGATCACAATGTCATAGCACTCATTTTGTTATTACTCCTTTCTACAGAGGCCCATGGTCACAGGTGGGAAACTGTGGCTCCTTTACAATCTGTGGACTTCAACTCCCAGAATCCCTGAGCTAGCCTGCTCAGGAATTCTGGGAGTTGAAGTCCAGAGGTTGTAAAGGAGCCACAGTTGCCTATTGCTGTCCATGTGAAACTCCAGCTGCTGAGTCAATAACCTAGATTGCATCCTCCTGGATCTGAGATCTTTAGTATTTCCTCAGCCCTTATGTAAGGGCACAGCCAAGTAACCATCTTAAAAGTATAAAAGATAATATTTCCTGGACACATGCTCCATCGCGAGCATCAAGCAGCAAAGTTGGGCTTATGTTTTCAGTTGTGTCATATGTAAGCCATACACTGTCCCTTTTGACAGTGAATTAATATTAAATTCAAAGCAGGTGTAATTCGAGGACATTACAAATTACAAATATATTTTAATAACATGTAGCAACCAGTTCAAATCTCAGGACAGATTTTCATTCGAAAGGAAATGGAAGTGGCCCAAATTATTCCAGTCTTATCTCAACCATAGATGAGTACTCTTGAGGCTCTATCTTAAAAAATGGAAAACTTTACAATAAAATTGTATTTATAGATATGTCTGTTTTAACCGTTGCCAAAGGAAGAGGGAAACATCAGATTTCAATTTTCAGTTCTTAAGAATACCAGTGCATTTTTATGTTCTTGTAATTAACTTTGCCAGATTTTAGAACTCTTACTGATGCGTTTGGGGTGGCAAAAATATTTCCAAGATAAACATTAGTTAAACAAATGACTGGTAGAATTAAAAAAAACACACACACACCTGCTGTTGTATAAATGAATGAATCTCAATTGAACCTTTATGTTAGATGGGAAACATTAGCTCCCCTGAGGATGGCCTGTTTCTAAGCAAAACATGTTTCATCTTAGCTCTAACCTTAAACACTTTCCGGAACAGTAACTCAGACAAATTCTTTTTCAACAAGTGCTATTTAATATTACAGCAGAATAAACTTGAACTAAGATAAGAAGAGAATGTGAGTATAACGTAGCATGCATGAAAATCCTACTCCCCAATGGCTCCATGCACCTGTTTTCTTTACAGGTTTTTAGGCACCAGCTGTCACAATTGGGAACTGCTTGTCAGAGATATCTCTTCATCTGGCTGTCTACAAGCTTGTTGCACCGATAGCACTTTCACAACCCTTCACGCTAAGCATGAAAAGATCTAGGGGGATTGAGGGTGAGATTTTTGTGCATGGCCATGTCCACTCCATAATTCTTTTCATGTTCAATCAAGGGCTAAATTTGATACTGATTGTAGATCATCTGCCACTTTACAATTTATTGACAAGGGCCTCTTCCTCCTCCTGAGTTCATGGTCAATGAATATCTCTACTTCAGGGCTGCCAAACTCGCGGCTTGCGGGCTGGATGTGCCCCGTGCTGGCCATTTCCATGCCCGGTTTAGCAAAAGGGGAAAAAAGTCCCGATATGTTACATGACGCTGCCGTGACGATGTGAGTTTGACACCCCTGCTCTACTGGAAGGGAGAGGTTCCAAGCCAGGAACTCTCTTGTGTGTAGAGAAATAGTTCTTCTAACAAACAAACTGTAGAAATAAGAACAAATCAAGATTACAGAAGAAGACAAAAATTCTCGCACAAATCTTTTGTATTTTTTGTCTTATTTTTTTCTTTGATGCCTGCCACTTTGTGCATTCATAAATACACAACTACACATGAACACTACACTTTTATTTAAACTACACATGGATATTACACTTTTACTAAATAAATGTGATTTCACCCCAAAATGTTGAAATGTTGGAGTGAGGCCAAATTCATGTGGATATATATTTCAAGATTTTCTTGAAATTCTTGAGATTTGGTCTTAGGTCATAATCTGATTGTTCCCATAGATTCCTGACTCTAAAAAAATATGTTTATATCATTTGTATCATTTCAGGTAGCCTTCATGTTAGTGCCTTTTGGACTTAAGGCAGCTTCCATAAAGCTTCGATAAATCTTTTCAACAACTCAAAGTTGTAAAATATAGTTTCAGAAACTGTTTTGCCTAGCCACAGATAACATGAAAAAGTGGCAGATATAGTATATTAAATAATAGTGGGACATCCAAAACAACAAAATCTTATTGGATGGCTTTGGGCTGCTCCCAGGTTCAGATGACAACTACCTCAAAGGTTTGCGGTAGAGACAAATGGAGGAAGGAATGTTATGTATGCCAATAGTCATAAATGCATAGAAATATCATATGAGAATGCCAGAGTTAAGATTAATAACATATATGTAAAGACTGTAAGTTTTCCGATTGGAAATGTCTCAAGTAACTGCAACTTGAGAAGATTAGATCACAGTATATTGCATGTATCCCTATATCCCTCACTGGCCACCAGTTATTTTAGTTTTTACTTTACCGTTACTGGATTATTCAGTGGAACCCGTATGAAGCATGGTATTATTTTAATCTTCACACTGAGACTATCAGAAATAATATGACAACTAGCTAGCCAGCATTAGGAAAACAGACCTGAAGTTTAACATCATTTAACAGCTTTCATGTCTTCTGTGGGAACTAGCACACAAAGAAACCCAAGGCAGTTACGGAGGAATTTCTCTTATGCTTTGAAAACAAAGTCCATATTCCACAAGGGTTTATGCAATGTGAATTATTGAGAGCAGTTTGGCCACCTGTCACACTGGAAGATGATCCTGTGGAATTTAATGCTCTAATGGTTGATCATATTATTAGAGCAGAAGACAGGAGGGAATGCAAATGTGTGAGAGTTTTTAACCCTGGCTTTATTTGTTTACTTTACCTTTTATTTATTTACTTTGCTGGCAGAAAATTACATACACAACATATATTTTAGGAGAAATGAAGCATATTTCATTTGCACGAGTAGGAATTGAGAAAATCTAGACACAGGGAAAATGTATATTCCTAATTTTCACACACACACCCCCGAGAATAGTTCCTAACTTCCTAAAAAAAGTTCGAATGCTATGAAAGACGAAAAGAAAGCAAAGAGGCTAGCAAGCAGCAAGATGGATGGACTAGTTAAAATGGTGATAGATGAGTCTGAAATACAATGGAATCACAATGGAGAAGATCTTATTTATGTGGTCTCTAAGAGTTGACAATTATTTGATGGCACATAACTAATATTCAACCACTAAACAGATATTACAGTGAGTGGTTGAGACAGACCATCTACAACAAATGGGAATTATTTCAGAATGTGTGTTATCCTCAGTTTCCAGTTTTTCTTCTATTACAAATGGCAGTTAAAGTTATCCCCAAGCTCAGCCTAGACAAAACTTTAAATTTTTCATGACTACATCATGGAATTAATCTACACTGGCACCCTATGCAACTATTTATGTTTCAAAAATACAAATCAAAATAAAAAGACGTGAATAACCATTTTTGTGGTTTGGCTCTGACAACTGCTGAAATGGCACACGTGTTTTTCTGAGAGAGAATGCCACTGAATGTAGTGAAACCATTGAATAGATAGGATAAGACTGTATATTAGAGTAGATTTATGACTTTTTCTCAGCGTGCGGTCTTTTAGATTTACTGAACCAATGTCCAGAATTTTCAAAACTTCATTATTTGAAGGCCAAAAAAATAAGTTAGTAAAGAAAAGCAATCCCGATTAGCGATCCATAGTGAGAAATGGATGAGGGGATCTGATTCGTTTTATTTATTTTTTATTTATTTTCACATTTATATACCACCCCATTCCGAAGACTCGGGGCGGTTTACAGCTTATAAGCAATACTCTTACATC
>JANHFL010007753.1:190676-205688 GCA_032468155.1 Oxyrhabdium leporinum
AAGCTGTAAACCGCCCCGAGTCTTCGGAATGGGGCGGTATATAAATGTAAAAATAAATAAATAAATAAATAAAATATAGTCTTCTAGGTGATTCACAATTCATATTTCACATGTATCTGTATGAGTGGCAGGTTTATCACCCCAAGATCTTGGCACCAACTGAGAGATATATGTACTGCAGAAAACACATCTATTTTAGCCCTTAGAAATGTGAGCTTTTAATGCAACTCATAATTTGGTAGGGGTGGGGGTGGGGGTGTGACACAACTGATCCTGTTTCATGAAATATAAGAAGATATAAACATGTCAGAGAGCAGAACCATACCAGAGAATAATGATTGTAAATCATCTTCAAGTCATTTATTTGACAAGCCATCTGACCCCATTAGAAATTTGCACCCTTTAAATGATTATTCTTGAATATTATTACCATTAACAACATGAATCTAGGACATGTATTTAAAATGAGAACTCTATAACTTAATACCTCTTGATCATTATTTCTTGTCAAAACAGTCCTGCTGACATGATCTTTAGCTGAGTGTGACTTTTGTCTTAAATAAACCAAATTAATCTTAAAGCTTGCAATGCTTTCTCAGCTTTTGAGATTCTGAGAGTTTAGGAATTTCCTGTATACCTCAGAAGCCCACAAGTGATTTTTGAAGTGTTAAGTATCAGTAAATAGGGATGGGAAGACTTTTCTTGAATTTTGTATATTTGAACCAATTTGTAAAATGAACTGGAGTTGTTCTTCACAATACACTCTTCTTCAGGTTTTGCAATACAGTTCTCCAATAAAAGATGTGTACAAAAACAATGAAAATAATGCAAATAATTGCATATTAGGGAAAATAGCTAAAGAAACATACATTCAAGTGCATGCAAATTCATATAAAAAGAAATAAATGTTTTTTTAAAGTATAAAGAAATGGAACTAGCTAATGAAGTTTCCAAAAATGAGAAATGGAAGGATAAGAAAATGTTAAGAGTCTATCACACTTACATTATTAATTGAAAAGGGGGAAATAAAAGAATTAGCATTATAGAATAGAAGAGTAAAAGTCATGCTGGAGAAACAAATATTTGTATAAGTCTCAACCTATTGGAACAATCTGCTGGGAATCTATCCTGACTTTTATTTTCTTTCACATAGCACTGTGTATATACTTGGTCCTCATTCTGCAAAAATGCATATTTTTCATTTCTTACGGGCTATTAAAATTATTCTGGAAATCTATATTGTGTTCCTGGATTCTTGAAATATCTTGATGTTGCTTATCTACTCAGATCCTGTAGGTGGGACTGAAGTTGCACTCTGCCACATAACATTCATATGCATGACTAGAAGATGAAATTAGCAGAGAATTCATACAACTGCTAAAAACTGAAATATGATGAAGTTGTAGGAAGCAGACCTGAGTATAATTTTGTTGTACTTTGCTAGAATGTAACGTATTGTTTACAGTACATGTAGAATGCATTGTTTTATATCAGGGAAGCTATACATTTTGCAAATATTTGACAGGTATCCAGGGATATAGACAAGAACCCAGACAAGAAGATTGGGAAACGAATAAGGGAGGACTGGAACTTGTTAAGCTACCTAGACTAAATAGGGAGCAAAAGTTCAGGTGTTTCCTTATGGAGCTGGCAGTTCTCCTGTCTTGAACAAAAACCAGGATAATCTCAGCTTGAGATGGTTGCTGGGCATCCCAACCGTCTTCATCCAGACAGCAAAATCTGCCTGGCTTAATCACTTAACACTTCTTGCCAATCACTATCTTTCCAAGATAGCAGAACGAAGGAGGTGGAAGAACTATGCAGTTTTATGCCATTGGATTGACACACTACCGGGAAACGAGAAACTACACTTTACATGTATTTTCTCTTACAATAATGCTCTTCTTGGGGTGGGTGTGGGGATGCACAATTCCTTGATAATGTAGGAGTTATATATGCATATATAACTCCTACATAGAATGAGAGCTATGAGATGTAATAGATTTGAATAAAGTCTGCCCCTGGAGTTGATAAATATACGTAGAAAAGTAAAAGAATAGAATTAGGAATGAATGGGTTAAAATGTATGTCAGAAAGTATGAACTGGTTTTATCTGGATCTTGTTGTAGATCCAGATGAAAATAGGAATCTATCACCCCCCTCTCTCTCTTCCTCTCCCTCTCCCTCCCTCTCTTTTTCTTTTTGAATGTTATATCCCAGTGAATAATGAACATGGAAGAATCATACTGTAGGTTTTTGCAAAATCATGCAATATTCTAAATGAATATGATCTAAGTGAAAAATATTCTGCTAGGTGACATGAATGACTGAATGGATCAGAAAAATGCAAAGGGAATGAAAATGATAACAATTGAGTATTTATTTAGAAAAAGAACTATTTTTATTATGTGGTTTAAACTTAAGACTGTTCTTATAAACAAATGGCAAAGGAATGAATAAAATTATAAGCATACTTGATGTAATGCTTCATGTTGAAATATTGAGATAATTAGCAGATAATTTTAATACATGCAGTGCTGATAGAAATGTAGGGTGTAGTATGTGATCTATAGTGATGAATGAATATGGGTTGAAAGGAACCAAAATGACGTGAATAAATGGCATACTTCTGTGTACTTGGTTATAAGGAAGAGAGAGTCAGATATGTCAGGAGAAACATAAAAGTAAGCTAAATGTAAAGAGAGTGAGGTATCGTAGAAGACTATGTGGTAAAACAAGAAGCAATTGAGTAAAAAAATTAATGGGTGGTGAATGAATGAGGATTTAATACAAAACCGAGCAACCAATATGAAAGAAGCACATTAGGATGGTCTGGTCATCGAGAGAGAATGAATGAGGATCAAATTCCAAAACAAATATTTGAAGAAAAAATGAGTTAGGCTGAAAGAAAAAGAAAGACCAGGACATTTATGTCTGATGAGATCTTCAAAAAGATAGAGGTGAGCTTAATGAGTAAAAATCCAATATATGAAACCGTGTATGAATGTGATGAGAGTAAGGATAGTTCGCAAGATCCATAAAGTATGTTGACGTATAATGAGGCCTGTTGCGCTCTTTCCTTTCACCCTTCCTTGTCTTTACATGTCTTTAATCTTTTTAACTTTCTGTTTTTTTTCTCTTCTTTTCAGTCTGCTGAATAATATTGTTTACACTGAAAAGGAACAGTATGGCAGGTTAAAGTATGAACAGAAAGGACTTCACACATTGTTCTTCTTTTCAGCCACAGCATATTTCAAGGAAACCAAGGCCATGAATGTCTGGATGTTGCGTCACCACAACTGGACTTCTTTTTCTTCGAAATGTTTCGCAGCAAGGAAACATTTCGACAAAATGGGACCACACGCCAAGGCCATCTTGCCACGGCCATCTCACTGCTACCAATTCGCCATGACTAACTTGCCATGGTCAGCTCGCCAGAGCCAACTTGTCACTCGCCTTGGGACAATTCAACCATTTTATTTAATTATTTAAAAGAATTAACATTTTATTTTAATTTTTGTCATTCACATTTCACTTTGTCCTTCCTTTTGCATCCTTTCTTTAATGATTCTATGTCACCATTTCTTCAATATTATCTAACTTTTGTCCTGTGGCAAGTTTATTTCCTTGGCGAGTTGGCTCTAGCAAGTTGGCTCTAGCAAATTGGCCATGGTAAGTTGGCTGCCGTGAGTTATCCCCATTTCAAACCGAAAAAGGAAAGAAGGCCAGTTGCATGATTAAACATCCAGACAGCTCTACCTGATTGACTGAGAACCTTTATCGACAGGGATGTAAATAGTTTATGGAAAAGAGTCGAATAATTTCCTTACTGATTTAAGGCCTAAAAGCTGATGATTTCCAAAAAAGATCCCCTGGGGAACCATGCGATTCATGCAATTTCAAAACCTTTAATTCTTCACGCAAATACACATAGTCCTTGACTTACAAGAGTTAGTTTAGTGACCTTATGAAATTACAGAGAGAAGTGACTTAGGAACCTTTTTGACACTTTGTGACCGTGATGCTATATTTCTGAAATCTCTATTGTAAATTGCAATAAAAGAGTGCATGCTTGACTCTTTCTGCTCTCTAGAATTGCAGGTGCATAATTTTCCATGTATAGATGTTTTATGATATCTGCCCTAGAGAAGGGCAGAAAGTAACACAGTATGTCTCACTCTCAAAAGTTCTTTCCTTAGGTTGGAAATTATGTTCAGGTAATTCACAGGTTTCCAACTGTTCACAGTGATGAGCAGTGCCAGAGAAGATATACTTTTTGATGCCATCAGTTCCCACTTGGTACCTAGTACTTTAATTCATGGGTTAATTCTGCAAACAGTGGCTTTCTTCTAAGATACTAAAACATGCATTGTATGGCTGGAAAATAATTTCTTTGCCTCTTGTTTCAAAATTCCAGAACCGTATGCACAAAATTAATGCTTTCCAGTATTGTTTGCATATTAATTCCTACTATACCGCAGCCACCATGGCCATGATGACTGGTGTATGCATTGGGAGGACATCAGATGGAAATGAAATCAAACAACCATTTATTCTTTCATAGAGAATTATGAATTTCATAGAGAATTTCTCTTTCATAGAGAATTATTACGTTTATGAAGTTTTCTTGATAGCAAGTGGTATGCTGCTGTCTTCTTCTTTGAGGTTTTTTTTAAAAAACTTCCCAATGTGACCTCTAGCTACAGACTTCCTTAGTCGTCTTTCTAAATTGCTTTCTCCAATTTTGAAAAGGAGGGAAATCTTCCAATTTATTTCTTGTGAAACATAAATATGAATATAAAGCAGAATGAAATATTTACTAACTATTTACTTCCAGTAAAACTATTTAAATTTCATAGACTTGCCCTCCTTATATTCAGAGGTTTTGGCAAATAAAATTTCCACGTAAACCAAAGAGATAATTGTTTAGAATAAGAAGAAGTTAACTTGCATGATGTTGTGACATTTTCAGTATAACCTAAACTCAGTTGCTCTTTCATACAGCAAAATAACTGTTTAGATTACTTAAGGCAGGGATAAATGGCACTTGTTTCCAACTTAAAGCCATTCATTCTATGTATTTGTTTTGCTAAGAAGAAATATATTCAACTGTAGGTAACAAATGCACAAATAAATGTGAACAACGTATAAACAACATAATTAACATTACTCTGGATAATTGTAATCTTTGAGGATCCTAGCCAATTTGCTCTTCTAATTAACAGCTTTAGGAAGTAGGCGGCACCATTATGCGAACAACTGCAAACATGGAATTACGCATATGTTACAGCTAGACTATATATTCAATATGAATAGAATGGAATAGAATAGAATAGAATAGAATAGAATAGAATAGAATAGAATAGAATAGAAGCTGGAAGAGACCTTGGAGGTCTTCTAGTCCATCCCCCTGCTCAAGCAGGAGAAACTATACCATCTCAGACAAGTGACTATCCAGTCTCTTCTTTAAAAGCTCCAGTAATGGAACACCCACGATTTCTGGAGGCTAATTGTTCTCATCGTTGGGAAGTTTCTCCTTAATTCTGGGTTGCTTCTCTCTTTGATTAGTTTCCAACCATTATTTGTTGTCCTACCCTCCAGTGCTTTGGAGAATAATTTGACCCCCCTCATCTTTGTGGCAGCCCCTCAGAGATTGGAATACTGCTATCATGTCACCTCTAATTCTTCTTTCTTTAGACTAATCAGACCAAAGCGATATTGAAAATGCAATATCTCTTAATTGTGGCAAGTCACTTCAAAAATGTTCTTTCTTGTCTCTTTTTTAATTGATGCATATATGATTCAGAAGATATTACCAATTAGTGTGGCGGTGCTATTTGCTGTAAAGATGTATTAAAGTATTCTCTGTAATAATGCCAAAATAATGTCATGTTTTCAGATATTTGGAGGTGGAATGAGTTCATTACAACTGTACTACAGTGATCAAATTAAATTATCAGATAAAAAATATGCAACCTTGTCAATATTGCATATGATTATAAAATAGAAGAAAAAAATACTTTATTTGACCAAGTGTGATTAGACACCCAAAATATTTGTCTTCAGTGCAGAAACTCTGCAAGTAAAGAAATCAAACACATTATGGCAAGAGATGGATCTCTGAGTGAAGGCTCTCTCTCTCTCTCTCTCTCTCTCTCTCTCTCTCTCTCTCTCCCTCTCCCTCTCCCTCTCCCTCTCCCTATCTCTTATCATCTCCATCTCCACCTCCATCATCTCTCTGTCTCTGTCTCCCTTCCCCCCTCCCGTCCCCCCTCTCCATTATTTCTCTCGTCCTCTGAAAGGAAATGTTCTACTGCTGACCTGCAGTGACACAGTGGGAGTGGACTACTGGAATTAGGGAAAAATCTTCCTTAATAAAATGTGAAAAATAAGCACCTGGGGGCTTTAGCAAATAGTGTGTTCTGCATAGCTAACAATCATCACTTAGATTAGAAGGACACCCAAAATTGTGATTGGAACATTAAAAGGTGTCTTTTAATGTGCAAATATATATATATATTTGCATGACCTAAGTGGTCCCATGGTGTGAAAAGGTTGAAGACTTATGAAGATGACAAAAATGTTTCAGAATATTGAACTACGAAATAACAATCACTATTAAGAGAAGGAGAGTGAATGCAATGCAAATTGCAAATATGGAATACGGAAAGTTTTTGTTGTTGTCATTCAAATTTGAATGTTGTTGTCGTTCAACTTTTCCCTTCCATTTGCCAGTGATATCATGGCTTTTGTTTTTCCCATCTGTATAAACATCACAGTCAATTTCTACTGCCAATTCAGAAGCAGGGATTTTTGTGGTGGCTTTGAACCCTGCTTGATGCTATCTTTAATGGACTGTAGTAGACTGCACAAAGGATAACTGTAATTTGACAGTCACACAGACTATACATTTCGCTGAATGCAAGGAAGAGCTATGGGAGTTGCCCAGAGCTGTGTGACATGTTTCTTCATCAGACAGTGACATCTGGCATATTTCTCTTCTTTCCCCTTGTCCTTGTTAACTTTGCTTCCTGAAAGTTTCTCATGCTTACTGGGGCAAAAGACTGCTGACACTTGTGTTTTTCAGACTGATACACATTCCTTTCTGGCTTAGAATTGCCAAATGCATAGTTAAACGTTTAGAAATCAGCGTCTGTGTCAGAGGCTGGCAAATAAAAGCCTAAAGTGATTAAATCAACAACATACGGATGACCCTGAAAGCACATACCAAGCTAAATAACTATGTTGTGGTGAACCTCTTTCACAGCTACAATAAGATGCATCTTTGCTTACCAGATATGGGCAAAAGGGAATACGCCAAAATTAAATGCATAATGTAGTGGTTAAACAGGAGGTGGAGAAAGCCAGTCCATTGCCAGTTGTGAAAATCACAGAGTGACTGTAGAGCAGTCACTTAACAGAATAACAGAGTTGGAGAGCTTTTAGTCCAATCCCCTGCACAAACAGGAGACCCTATACCATTCTGATCAAATAGCTGTCCAATCTCTTCTTAAAAACCTCCAGTGATGGAGCACTGAACTTCTGGAGGCAAGCTGTTCCACTGGTTAATGGTCCTCACTGTCAGGAATTTTCTCCTTAGTTCTAGGTTGCTTCTCTCCTTGATTAGTTTCCACCCATTGCTTCTTGTCCTACCCTCAGGTGCTTTGGAGAATAGCTTGGCTCCCTCTCCTTTGTGGCAATTCCTTAGATATTGGAATCATGTCACTCCTAGTTCTTCTTTTCATTAAATTATATATATCTAGTTCCAGCAACCATTCTTCATGTTTTTAACCTCTAGTTCCCTAACCATCTTTGTTGCTCTTCTTTGCATGTCATCTTGCTTTATATTGTTTTTATTGTTTATTATATTATTTATCATATTGTCAGCTGGCCAGAATCATTTTGGAGTTAGCTGGCACCTAAATTGAAGTAAAATTTATATTATATGGAACTGGGAATCAGTTTTACTTTGGAGCGTAATTATGTGAAGTGTCTCTGTGTTGGGCTTGAAAATACCTTGAATACCTCTTGAAATAAAGTGAACTTTACTACATTTTTGTTTTTTGATTATAGAGCAAATAGGAGTTTCTCAGTGAAATCTGCCTAATAATTTATGGAAATAAATTCTTTGCAGAAATTACAAATGTGTTCATAAGCATAACCATATAAAAATGAGACCAAACTTAAGAAGATTTTTTTTTTTTGTTTTAAAGGAACTCCAGTAGGAGTAAAATTATTTTCTTCCACAGGCACAAACTGTTCAGGTAGCTGAAGTGGAACAGCAGCCACAGCCTCAGCCTTCCCCTGAACTTCTCCTTCCGCAGTCTCTCAAGCCAGAGGAAGGACTAGAAGTATGGAAGAGCTGGGCACAGACTAAAAACGCAGAGATGGAAAAAGAATCACAGAACCGGCTTGCACCCATTGGTAGTAAGTGCCTTAGGCTTTCCATGTCCTCAGTTGCATTGCATTGTTTTTGGTAACTTGGTTGTTTTTTTATAGCACGATAAACCTTCATTATATTTGTTAGACTTGCATTATAAAATGAGCCTTAACCGCCTTAAAAAAAACCCTGAATGCTGTTTCAAAAAACTACATATTATGGGTGTATTTTTGGATGAGGGCCATACTGGGTGTTTTATGTAAGATACAGGTAGTCCTTGACTTACAACTATTCATTTTAGGACCGGTTGAAGTTACAGCAGCAATGCAAAAAGTAATTTACAGCCTATCCTCCCACGTAAAACTATTGCATTTTCCCCACAGTCACATGATCAAAATTCAGGTGCTTGGCTTACAACAGTTGCAGCTTTGTGGAAGCATGAGGTTTCAACAAGCAAAGTCAATGGAGGAAGCTATGTTCACTTAACATAATGTGATTCGACCAGACCAAAAAGGGTTGTAAAATTGGATGCAACTCACTTAACAACTGCATTGTTTAGTGATGGATGTTCTGGTTCCAGTTGGGATTGTAAGTAAAGGATTACCTGCCTGGGCCTACATTCCAAAACTTGATGGGGGCAAGACAAAAACTAAATTTGGTAACTTAATGAATTATTAACTGTAGCTAACAGTGTTACTGATGTTATCCTGTAGTTTTATATTCTGTCAGACTAAAAGTTACAATTAGCAACAAATTTTGAAAGGGTTCTGGATGACTCCCTAAAAGGTTTGATGAGCACAGGCTGCATATTCAATATCAACATTTAAAATATTTATTGGTTACTTATTCACCAGTATGCTGAAGGAGGAAGAGGTTGTGTTTTTGTAGTAGAATGGTTTGATTTAAATGGTCAAGAAAAATGAGATTTAAATGGGGATTTGAAATGCCATTTGATGATCTTATCTTCTCGTTTGCAGGACGCCAGTTATTGAGATTCCAAGAAGATCTCATATCTTCAGCTGTAGCAGAATTAAATTACGGATTGTGCTTAATGACTCGTGAAGCTCGCAATAGTGAAGGCGAGCCCTATGATCCAGATGTTCTTTACTATATCTTTCTGTGCATTCAAAAGGTGTGCCATCATGGAAAGTCTTGCTACAAATAGTTTTGATACCACAAATAGTTTTGGGCATGTTTGGAGTGGAAAAACTAAGACTTACACAAAAATGACACCAAAGCAATAAAACCAATACATACCACGTATTTACTGTATTTTCTATAAAAAAAACCCAAAAAAAACCCAATTACAATATCCTTACCTAACATCTAACTTTGCTAGTAAGGTTTACAGAAAAAAAGTCCCTTAATACCATTTTTATTAAGTTGAAGACTTCAAATCTTTCTAATTACTTGAATGATTGTGTGGTGCTGAAGGGGAGGAGTTGGGGGAGAGAAAGAATTCCATAATCCAGGTTTTGAAATGCATGCAAATAAGATAAGCGTGAAAGTGAACAGCTAGATGTATGCCTGATAAAGAAGCGTTTTACTGATATAGTCTGCTATTTAAACATACCTAGGTTTTAGAATTTTATGTCAGTATTTTACAACTTGTTCTTCTGTACTTTTATAGCTAAGGGGGTACTGATATTTCAAACAATGTTCAGAGAAACCCCTAAAACATTGCAAAATCGCTACCCATGTATTGTCTTATTTACTTAACCTTGATTCATTTAACGACCATGGTAAATGGTTGTAAGTCAGGTCTGCTTACATGATGACTCGCTTTACTGATTTATGATGAAAATTTCATTCCCAATTGTGGTTGTAAATTGAGGACTCTGTATATTTGAGTGAATACCAAATGTTGGCAATTTTCATTACCACAACTGCTGGCTTTAATAGCTGTGAATGTAATTTTGGAAATTTAGCTGAATAAATATTAGCCCTGTTTAATTCAAGCTTGAGACAAGTAATGTTGGAGACTTGCAGGCTGCTTGGATGAATGTGAGGATAATGCTCGTGATTTCATATGATAAAAATACTTTTTTTTTTAGATTTTTAAAACCCTGGTTAAAATTATATTAAACATAAAACTTTGGATATCTGAGGAAAGTAAAGGGCATCTATTTGTTGATTCCATTTTTCTGAAATTATTTGAATCTGAACTGAAATGCTTTCACTTAAAG
This sequence comes from Oxyrhabdium leporinum, assembly GCA_032468155.1. Lineage (NCBI taxonomy): Eukaryota > Metazoa > Chordata > Lepidosauria > Squamata > Cyclocoridae > Oxyrhabdium > Oxyrhabdium leporinum. Next base: position 201,243 of record JANHFL010007753.1, read on the forward strand.
GCACTTTTTACTTCAGACTGGTAGGGATTTTGAATATAACATTAAACATACCGGCTGTCATTTCATTTCATTTCATTAATGAACAACATGGTAAGGGTGTTTTTTTTCCCCTCCACTGTGTTATTGTTTCTTGCAGTACTTATTTGAAAATGGACGAGTTGATGACATTTTCTCAGATCTCTATTACATACGGTTCACTGAATGGTTACACGAAGTTCTCAAGGATGTGCAGCCCAGGATCACTTCTTTGGGTAAGAGAAACTTCAAACAGACAGTTGAGAGAAGTGTGTAAATTAACAATAACTAAACAATTGGTTGAATTTACTGTCACAAATTAAATGGTTTTTATTTTGAAAGATTATGTTTTGCTCTGTTAATGTTACAATGTTGAGAAATGCAATGTTTGTATCTTTTCTTAGGAGGAGCATCAGTTTGGTATCTCTATATTGATGCTTTCTTTTTATCTGCACAGGATATGTTCTTCCCAGCCATGTGACAGAAGAGATGTTATGGGAGTGTAAACAGCTGGGAGCGCACTCTCCTGCGACCTTGTTAACCACTCTCATGTTTTTTAATACGAAGTATGTACCAATGGAAGCATTACCTAAATAAAACCATTGCAATTATTTTAAAATAGGCAGAATCCTATTTTTTCCAAGAATTTTGAATTACTAAGGGCAAATCAAACTTCCAGAAAAATATGGAAGTGTCATCTCGTAGGGGAAATGGGTGGCATAAAGTTTTAATAAGTAAACAAGCAAGCTGACTAAACTTAAATCTACAGCTGATTATAGTACAATTACAAAGAAATTATGGACCAATAATTTTCTAGGTCAAATTCTGCTTTCGTCATTAACCATGTGTGGTTTTAAGTCAATCCTCTGTCTGCAGGATGATCAGCCTGTAGTCTGTAGACATAAGAAATGGAAGTTTGCTCTTTATGGCAACTGGCTTTAAGTTTCAGAAATGTTGGCTGCGGTCCAGCCTTCTGTTTTCCGAAAAGGCCTTCCTACTCCTTTAAGAATACATTTTTACTATAGTATTTCTATATCATTTGGAGGGCACTTTATTCTTTATTTTGAACATGGAGCTTCCCCTAGTTGTTGAAGCAAATTGCTCTGATAAATGAATATTTTTCTCTGAAAATGATTTTATCTAGATACAATAGTAAGGCAGCAATCTTTTGTTTAAGTTTAACCACGTTTTACACACACACACATTTATCTAAAACGTGGTTAAATGTAAAAGATTGCTGCCTTACTATTCTGTCTGTCTGTCCTTGATTGTTGAAATCTAGATACTCCATGCCTAGGTCCATAAATGTTTGACCATTGATGAATGTGAGGGACATTGGGTGTTTTTTTTCCAGATTTGGGACAGAGAATATAATTCAATGGGCACTTTTCCTGTGTCTACAGATATTTCCTGTTAAAAACAGTAGACCAACATATGAAACTGGCCTTTTCAAAAGTCTTGAGGCAGACTAAGAAGAACCCTTCTAATCCTAAAGATAAGAGTACAAGCATCCGGTATCTGAAGGCTCTTGGCATCCATCAGGCAGGCCAGAAAGGTAAAAAGAATTTCTGGAAAAAATGAAAATTTTCTAATATTTAGCTATGTTCATTTTTCAGAGCTTTTTCTGGTCTATTACAAAGACTCTGTAATAAATAGAACATCAACTGTCTGGTAAAGACCACATGAATGTGATCTGTTGAAAATATAAATATCCCCCTCGCTGTGTGTAAAGTTGCTGCTTTCACTTTCAGTGTTTCTGGTAGTCATTCATCAAGCCTTTCGTAAGTTACATTTCTCCTACATGCAATGCCTTATTAAGAAGGCTCCTATTTATTTGCAAGAACTATTTGGAAGATAGTGTTTGGTAGTATATGCAACAACGAAGATAGCGGAGATCACAAAAGATGTGTTCTTTGTTCCATTAGTAATATTGACATTAATCTGTTCATCTGTTTTAAGAACGTATTTCATGGTTCTGTATCTCTTGGGGTTGATTTGCAGTTACAGATGACATGTATGCAGAGCAGACAGAGAATCCTGAAAACCCATTGAGGTGTCCCATAAAACTCTATGACTTCTACCTCTTCAAATGGTGAGTTTTCCCATCACAATTGTCCATTGAACATTATCTTCAAAGGCTTTCAGTCTATTGGTACAGGTTATCCTGCAGCATCCAGATAAATGTGGCTATCATTTACCATTTTTTTGCCGGCTCCCTACAAGAAAAGTAAGTGGGGAAGTTGGCAGAAAGTCACAAGTAGCGACACCCGATAGCCCTGCTTGATGACATATAGCTGTTGACTTAAGGATGGCAATCGGGAAGGTCAGAATTTCCATTGCTAAGCAGTGCAGTCACTTGACATCAGACTTACAACTGTGTCATTTAGTTGCAGAAATTCCAGTCCCACTTGCCATTAAATGAAAACAACCTGCAGAAATGCTTGATTCATACATTTTATTATGTGGCTGAAGAAAAGCCAGGCAAGGAAAGTATGTTGCAGACCCTGTCAGTTAAAGAATTCCAAATTGCAGAAGGAAGAGGGCCTTTTCTGCTGTTGCCCCCCGCCCCTTGGAACACTCTCCACCTAGGTGAGATGAGCCCCATGTCTCCTGGCCTTTGGAAAAGGCTAAAGATGTGGGTCTGCCATCTTGCTTGAGTCTCTTAGAGGAGCACCCAGCTGTGGGGCCTATTTTATTTGTACAACATCCAGAGTCCGTCTCTGAAGGAGACGAGCGTTTTCTAAATGTAATCAAGAAATAAAATAAACAGTCTTTGAACAAGCTTCATATACATTAAAGGCTTGCAAATAGGAATCTCAAGCCTGTAATCCAAATTATTTTCTTGGTTTAATTTATATCCTGAACTAGTTAGTCCAGGCTTAATTTAATGCTAAACCATGTGGGAAACATCCTGATTTATATAGATCTTTTGTTAACTAATTGGGAGCAATTGAACAATATATACTATAGATTTTTACAAGTTTTTACTTGTTTGGTATTGTATCCAGATAGTCTATTATCCTGTTGCAGCTCAAGAATTTAATTTCAGCAGCTAAAAGTCTTTCTTTGACTTGCAGTCTTACTGGCTCTGAGCTGTTGCTGAACAAAGTTGCTGAATATCTTTAAGCAATTACTTGTAATGGGGAAGGTTTCCTAAGCAAGCTTTATTTGAAAAACTTGTGAAATCACTAAGCTAACTGACAGTCTTCCAGTTACTAAAACTGGATTTTTTGATACCATGATACAAAGGAAACATAGGCAATTGACTATATCAAAATATGGTGTATATATTCTATATCCATATTTTTTCAAATTCTTTTAAGTGAGTCCAGAGAGGTAGAAGGGAGAAAAAAAGAAAAAAATAGTAAGAGAGGTGTAGCATATGCTTAAAGTTTCTATTGATAAGAATTATTCTTATTTTATTCTACATTATCTTAATCTGATTTCATAATCTATAACAAACCAGATTAATTTGCGCTTTTCAGATTTCATTTTGCTTTTGAATTTCATGGAGAGGAAGAGGAAACAGCCCTTGTTCCTAAGACAATGTTAATAGCATTTCCAAAGCAAACACTAATGTTTCTTCTCTCTTTGTAGCCCGCAAACTGTGAAAGGCAGAAATGATACATTCTATTTGACTCCTGAACCAGTGGTGGCTCCCAATAGTCCTATCTGGTATTCCATCCAGCCAATCAGTCGAGAGCAAATGGAGCAAATGCTTACCCGGATTCTGGTGATACGAGAAATTCAAGAAGCTATTGCGGTGGCCAATGTCAGCACCATGCACTAAAGGCGTCCCTCCCAGTTCAGAAAAAGGGTGCAGGGTGGAACTGGGCAGGGAGGGGTGGCAGCGAGGCCAGGATCAATTGTACAGCCTTTTACACTAAAGGAGATGCCTAATATTTTTTTTTTAATTGGTGTAGCTAAGAAGCCCTTTTAGGCTTCTTCTGGTTAATAAGAGACCCTTTCCATTGTGTATCTGACCCTTTTGCATCAGCTTTCTGGACACATTGAAGGCTGCATTCTTTCTTTAGGAGCGCTGAGGTTCCGTAGGTTGACTTTGGGGTTTTTTATGATGTGAAGAAAACAAATTTAATTGGTGGACTTGGCCTGGGTGGGCCACTACATTCAAGCTCATGAACTTGGAAGCAGAAAACGGTGGATATCTGCTTGACCTATTAAAACAAAATTGGTTTGCAGTTTCCTTGTGCTTGGACACTAACATGTCCTAGAGGGGGATGTCCTGCAATTATGATTTATAAGGAGAAGAAAATCAATTTCTATTAAGACCTTAAAAAGTGACATTTTTAGATGTTAAGTACAAACTACCACACTTCCTTCTCTCTCTTTTCTCTCTCTTTTCTCTCTCTTTTCTCTCTCTTTTCTCTCTCTCTTCTCTCTCTCTCTCTCTCTCTCTTTCTCTCTCTCTCT
>JANHFL010007753.1:275406-290730 GCA_032468155.1 Oxyrhabdium leporinum
GGTGTCAAACTCGATTTTATTGAGGGCCGCATCAGGATTGGGTTTGACCTCAGGGTGGGCTGGGGTGGGCCTGGCCATGGTGTGTGTGTGACCAGCTTGACATCACTCGTGTCGGGCGCGTCTGTGGTGGCCCAAGCTCTCTGCCAGCGAAAACAGGCTCCAGAGCTCCATTTTCAGCTGCAACGGCCTCCTGCCACCCTCTGCCAGTGAAAACGGAGCTCCATTTTCGCTGGCAGAAGCACCATGGGCCAGTCCTTTGCTGTTTCTAGGGCGGCCCCACAGGCCAGATCTAAGCACCCCGCAGGCCAGATTCAGCCCCCAGGCCTTGAGTTTGACACCCCTATATAGAACACATTGCAGTACTCCATCCAGGAAATGACCCAGGCGTAAATGACTGTATACAGCACCGCCTGGTCCAGGAATGGTCATAATAGATGCACAAGAGGAATCAATACAAAGATTCCCCTAGTCACAGCTGTTACCTGCTTCTCTAGCAGGAGTCTTTGGTCTAGGACGGCTGTCAAACTGGTGGCCTTTGGGCCAGGTGCGTCATGTGCAGGCCACGCTCACCCCAGTTCCACGAATGGGAAAAACATCATGAAATGTGATGGCAACGTGATGCCACAAGTTTGACACCCATGGTCTAGGAGCACCCTGAAGACCTGAGTCCTAAAAGTGTGCAGAGAAGAGCAACAAAGATAATAAAGGATCTGGAGGCTAAAATGTATGACAAAGGGTTGACGGTACTAGCCTATCAAAGAAAAGGATTAGAGGGGACATGATAACTGTCTTCCAGTACTTGAGGGGCTGTCACAAAGAAGAGGGGATTGACTTATTCTCTAAGGCACCAGAGGACATGCCAAGAGGTAATGGATGGTAGCTTGTAAAAGAGAGGTTCAATCAAGGAGTAAGGAGAAATTTTCTGAGAGTGAGAACAATTAATCAATGGAATAGCTTGCCTCTTTGGGTGCTCCATTTCTGAAGCTTTTCAAAAGTAGACTGGACAATCAATTGACTGGGATGGTATAAGGCCCCTGCCTTGAGCAGGGGGTTAGACTAGAAGACCTCTGAGGTCTTTTGCAGCCCTATGATTTGATGATTGACTGAATGTCTAAATGAATTAAATAAATACAGCACATGCACCATTTCTGCAGGTAAGATTTGCTAGAATCATAACTCATTTTAACATTATCATAAACTAGAATACCAGCAAAGGTGCTGTACCCATTAGACACTTACAGAGGTCTTCTAGAGTCATCCGTTCATTGATGTGCCATTATAACATTAATGGGAAAAAAGAGATATATCACTTCATGTTATATCACATACCAGAAGACACTTTAAGTGGCTATTGAAATGGTTGAAGTGCTGTTGAATTTACCAGGTCAAAGCTGGGAAAATATTTTAGACTAAGGGATAAAATCTGAGCCCATGAATGCAAGTCAGCTTGCAATAATAACATTCCAAAGAGTATTTAGCAACAACTCTTTGACCAGTCAGTAGTTTATATCTCTAATTTTCTCTTGTCATAAATTAAAAAGGAGGAGGAGGAAATGGCAGTTGTCCCTGTGTATGTGTGTGGGTGTATGCTAGGAATCCTTCTCCAAGCAATGCCAATGGTGGCAACATGTGGGACTTCCTTGATTTATGCCCTTGTTAAAATCAATAAGTGAAGCTTCCTTTTCTTTTTCTTTCTCCATGTGGGCCTTTCATCTAAGTAAAGGGAGAGATTGTATATTAAAGGTCCAAGCAACGGCCACTTTAGATTTATTAGTAAATCCATTGAAAAAACATTTCCAGGGAAATAAATCTCAGCCGCCTGACTTTCTCCTATTCTTTACTTATCCCCTTATTGATTTTTGTCTCGGAGATTTAAACCTCTCAATTTGTTTTATGAGATGCTCATCAGACAGATGACAAGTTAAGGTTGGAGGTGAGGAAGAAAAGGCAGTGGGGTCTGTTTCCCATTGCTGTTTCAAAGCTAGAATAAAAGAGCTACTTTTAAAAAATATCAGTCTTGTTGTCATGACATGGGAACAAGGGATCTTTTTGTTAGGTTTTCTGGATCGATGCAGACAAGCCTGATGGACACTGCTTGACTTGGTATCCAGCCCCACAAGGATGTCACTGCTCTACCTGGTCGCATACGGATGTGACAGGTGAACAAGATGTAGCTGGAAATATTTAATCCACAAGATGATGAAGAGGTCGTAGGATTGTTTTCAGCATCATTTTCCTCCTGAAGGTTTGGAAGTCATTATAGTCACTGGTAGAAATTTGTGGCATTGAATTAAGTCCTGAAGTTTCAAGGCTTTGGCCTCGAAGCTGTTCAACTATGATCCTTTTTTCATTGCAAAGTTTTTTTTTTATTTTATCTTTGTCACATGTCCTATGGTAAACCTTCAACACATAGACAATATCTAAAGTCGACAATGCACGCTTCAAACTTAGGAGCTAGAAGATTGCAACCTAGTAAACTGTGAGAAAACAAGCAGATATGACAGGCAAAATGTCATCAACAGACTCTACAAGGGTTGGGATAAAGAAAATCAACTCTCCTCTTCTGAAAGCATAAAGGGATTAAGAATTGACCATACATAAATTCTAACATAGCATTCCCATTCAGTCTGAAATGATCAATTACTTTATATGACTATCATTTCTTGGATTAAAATAAAGACAGACTTGCTGTCTCTGTTCATCCTTCTCCTTGTCTCTTGGCAGTATCCTGTTTAGGGTTATCTCCTAATTTTAAAATCCCACAATTATAATCCCACAATTATGATCTTACAGTCAGGGTAGCACTGGTACCTGACCTAAGAACATGGAGAGAAAGCTGTGCAGGGACTCCAGAAACTGAAAAATAAAATAAGACTGAAATACAAAGAAAGAGGCAGAAATCAGGACAGAAGTATGCTGCTTAGGAGGCATGAGCAAAGGTCCCACTAGACTTTTGTATATTATTCTGACAATTATTGGGTAGGATCCAGTCAAAAACCAAATGTAGTTGTGTTTCATTTCATTTGCATGCTAAACATGAACATTATTACATCTAAACTCAGGGTGGCCTAGCAGTTAAGATGCTGGGCTTTGTCGACTAAAAGATAGCTGCTGTTCTTGCCCCATGTCCTGCCAATCTAGCAGCTTGAAAGCATGCAAATGTGAGTAGATAAATAGGTACCACTTTGGTGGGAAGGTAACAGCATTCTGTATGCCTTGGTGTATAGTCATGCCGTCTGCATGACCATGGAAGTTTCTTTCGACAACGCTGGCTCCCTTGGCTAGGAAATGGACATGAGCACTGCCCCCTAATGTCAGACATGATTGAACAGAGGATTTTTTTTTTTTTTACATCTAAACAATTGAATATTGTTAGTATGGTTATTTTGGAGCAACGTATAAGTTATAATTTCTCCCCTTGTGTCTCATTAAAAGTTACAGTTAAGTAAAATCTATTGGAGGACTCCAAGTACTACACCAAAGGCTTTTAGGGGCCATATACAGTCCTAAGGCTTCAGATTGGGTTCCTTTCATTTAGAAGCGGATCTGAAATTGGATCTGAAGACCACAAGCCTGAAAAGGCTCACATACTCAGTGCTAGTAGCTGCTTCTGCATGACCATTGGAAGGAAATATTCATTACACAATATCATACTGTAGATCAGGAGTCTCCAACCTTGGCAACTTTAAGCCTGGCGGACTTCAACTCCCAGAATTCCCTAGCCAGCAGGGGAATTCTGGGAATTGAAGTCCACCAGGCTTAAAGTTGCCAAGATTGAAGACCCCTAGTCTAGCAGATGTTCTATATGTAGGACATTTTAACTTCAAACCTATAATGAACAGAATCGGGTGACTGATAAGCAGAAATACTTCCAAGTGGATATAGTAGTCTGAAAATATAATACTTGTAAAAGTAGACTGGAAAAGGCAACTTGCTTTGTTCCTAACAAGGATGTCAGATTTTTTTCTTTAACAGTGCAAATTCAATCTATCAGATAATTTCAACAGAACTCAGTTAACGCTTTGAATAGCACATTTCTTCATATTTTTCAAAACGTTTGGCAACTGTGTATGTGTTCAAAGTTTATGGAGAAAGAGATGTACTCAAATGATACACACAACAACTGGAAGTGCGTATCCAAATGTTTTCTTGCATTTTCTTGACTTCTAAAAATTTTCACTCCAAAACAATGTAGCAATTTGTAAGATGTAATAACTAACATGGAATGGCTGCAGACTCTTGGCGTGTCATTACTTTCTAGATTCCAGAGGTTAAGAAAAAAAAAAGGAAGATTTGGACATTTATAATAAATAACGCCAACGGGATAGACTTTCTAAGGTAGCTCTCAAACACTAACTAACTACACATTTATTTTTCTATTAGCTGACATGACCAACACATATTTTGCTTTCATTTTCATAGATGTCATAAATGTAGGTTAAATATACTTTGTAAAACTTTAAAATACATTATGTATTTTACATAAAAGTACTCGTGTACTTTTCTCAAACCAATACACAAAAGGCAACATTTACATAAAAACTGCCTTTCTGGATTGAATTAGTCCCAACCATAGTGAAGGAGGACCATTTCTTTAGGGAGCAGATCAATAGTTTTAATTGTAAATCTTACGCATTCTGAGGTGAAGCATTCTCTTAGAAGCCTAGACTTGTTTTGATTATGGACCATTTCAGAATAGACAGGCCATTTATCTATCAATAATTCAGTATTTTTGTTTTTTTTGAACCTACCTAATACCTTTTTGTTATAATCACAGCCTGTGGTAAGCACCAGATACTTAGAAATATTGGGGCTGTTTTCAGTCGGCTACATTTCATTGACTACCACCTAAATCTAATGAGGTCAAAGGGTTCACTCTCTGTGAGTGTCTGCAGACCAAATGTGATTTTCACATGGTTATTAGGTGCTTTTTTTTTGCTTTTTTTTTTTTTTTGCTAAATCAAAGTCTGAAAAAAAATGTTTTGCTTTTTTTTTTTGTTAAATCAAAGTCAGAAAAAATTATTCTGGCCAAAATGCATTTTCATACTGTTTGAAAACGGGAACTCTTGGATATTGGATTAAATATACCTGTCACATATTTCAGCTGCGCCATTTGGCAACACCTCATTATATAGGGCAAAATGAAAATGTTCTTCTAACCTTAGCTTCAGTGATACATTTATTGGTCAATGAGGCATAACAATAATGCCAATTTTAAATGAATCTTTGTGTAATAGACTTTTGTTCTTTTGGGAACCTTGAGAAATGTTTCTGAAGCTGCCAGGAACATAACTTTTGAATTACCTCCCCCCCCCCCGCCTCCAGATTTATGGGAGGGTGAGTGAGACCAAATGGGTAGTGGTTCATATTAAGGGATTAACATCTTTCCCAAGTAATATTTGCATTCTATATTTATTTTGCATTTATATAACAGTCTTGTAAAGGTTGGACTGTCACACATTTTTCTGCAGTTCCAAAACTATTCTTAGGCTCACACACATGTAGAGACCCACACTGACAATGAACTAATGGTCAAAACTGCCAAGGTTAAAACTCTGGACTGCAAAAAATCAGACCTTCGAGAAATAAAGGGTTCAAGTTTTCTGTATTTCTTTTCTGCCATCTAGATGGATTTTTGCAGATCTGAACAGCTCTAATGTAAATGCTAAAACTTGCCGAACAGAAGTCAGCAGGATTTCCTGAACCCTTGACAGTGCAATGGCTTAACTACGCTCCTTAGATTAAATTATGCTGATGTCAGGCACACCACATGGCATGGCTAGATAAGAATCTGTTGTATGCTAAGATACCCACTTAAAATGTCCTATGCCAACGTGACAGTGCAATGCTTTCGTAGTCCTGTGGTTTAATTCTAGTACTTTCCACAATGTAACATTTTTTTTGCCTTGTGGTTCTGATTGTCGGGATGAGGATGCTAGGCAATTCCAGCAAGACGAGGATATGGGTAGTAATGTCTTTGCAGAGTTGGGCTGAAGGGAGCATCAGATGGGTCATTAGAGAGGTAAGAAAAAGTCCTATCCTGAGGGCAATTTTGACTTTCAACTCACTTGTTTCATTTCAGGTGGCTGGACTTATTTAAGCTCAGGATACTGTTGATGAATACCAGCTCTGCAGTAGTAACATGTTCATCTGCTATTTGTTGGTGAATGAAACACCAACAGTAGACAGGGTATATAATACCAAAACCTGATTAAGGAAAGTTGACTATGTTGTTTTGTCTGAAATCTGCCCCGCTGGACTGTAATATACACCTATGACAATGTCATTCTTTTTTTCCTTTTCTATTAACCAATATGCATTTAAGGAGGCTTTCATATAACGCAAATCCATCTCTTCTTTTGTTACATCTTCTTCCTAACACTTCATATTTTTCCTGCAGTATATTCCAGTTGTGAGTTTCATCTCACTAGTTTTAGGTATGAATATGAAGTTTTAGGTAATGGCAGCTATATTATACCTGCCCTCACATACTAGAACTTTAAGTTCACCATTTGTTCCCCAGACATTGAGCATTAGTGTATAGGCATCTGAGTGCTTCTTAGATCTCCTGCTTTATATCTGAGTTTTTCTTCCATCCCATCACTCCCTACATCTTTGCTTGGTTGTCTTGGGATTTATGCTTGGGAGTCGGTCCTAAAGATCCTAAAAATTGGTCAACCTCGCCTCAGATTTAGTTGTGAGAGAACTGAGAGAACTTTAGGAGTTTGTTTGTTTATTCCTGTCAGAAGCATCACGATTAAAATAAGACATACTATATGACATAACATTTAAAATATAAAATACAAGATTGAAATATACAAATGAAACAGATACTTTGGAAAGAAACTAGCAACATAAATTCTTGCCATGAGATCCTCAAGTGTACACTTATCGGGCCACAAAGGGCAGGTATACGTAATGTGTTTTTGTCTGCAAGTCACCATAACTTTAGAGGTGAGAGAACAAGATGAAGTTGCATCCAAGAAAAGCAGTGTTATATATGGATTAGTATGCACTCCCTGTGATGGGACAGGTTTGTGATTTGGGGATTCTTCTGGACTCGCAGTTCCTATTCATAAAGGAGCTGGAGCCCAGTTTTGGCTGCAATATCAATTGCGCCCTAATCTGATGGATTGAATTAGTCTAACTCTGAGACCCCTAGTGGGATATAAATCCAATAAACAAACAAAGCATGATTATGCACCTGGCACAACACTTGATTCAGTGCTTAGCCTTAGCATAGAGACCATGTCATTGCAGAATATCTATTAGACAGATGAAGGAAGAAATGCTCACATTCAGTCCAATGTTTTTCTTTGTGTGAGCTCTTTAAAGCTGTGGCGGGGAATTTTTTTAATCCTTTCCTTCCAAAGCTACTGTTTTTAATCCTTCCAATGCTACTGTTTTTAATCCTTTCCTTCCAATGCTACTACCTTGGCAACTTTAAAAGAGGTGGGCTTCAATTTCCAGAATTCTCCAACAGAATTCTGACTGGGGAGTTCTGGGAATTGAAATCTATCTATTTTACAGTTGCCAAGTTAAGAGACATACTTCATGTTCTCAACTTTTTCCTTCGCATACTCCTAAATAGTTTGAAGAGAGAAGCTTAGAAGCACAACTAGGATCAGCCTTTCCTGGGATAAGCATTCTCCAGATATAGGCATCTAACATGATCGATGGAAATGGTAGGAACTGCAGAATTCATCTATCGGGTAAAGACAGTCTGGCAGAGGAAAATATTATGTTGCTCTCTCCATTGAAAAAGCACTACTTTCACGGGGATGGTTAGGATTAGGAGAAGAACAAGGGCAAAGGCTTATATAAATCATTCTGTTTTGCTTACCCCTATCTCAATTTGCTGCAAAGAAAGAAAAAAAACCTGGGGAGAAGTAGGGAAGAAAGACAGGATTCAAGCTTAAATCTTAAATCATTTTATCCAATTTGACTCTGAAGTAATTTGATTTGGTATTGTCTACACCAGATGGCACTGTAATCTATAAAGCACAAATGAAATTCTCAGGCTACATTAGCATAAGTGGTGTTGCATTTGTTAGCAGGCACAGGTTAATGAACCCTGCCAATTTAAAATTACTTTCTCTGGTATAGGCGCCTCTCTGGGATTCTGGAAAATGTTACCTAGTGAAACTCCTGACAATATATTTGAGACCCTTGGTCCCATTTTGTTCCATTTATATATTATTTTCTTTTCTTTGGAGAAGTGGCAACGGAAAGGGATATTGTAATGACACGGATGTGGAACATAGACACAAATGAATTCCAAAATATTGTATTTGGGGAGATAACTTTTGCATGCTCAATATTTATATCCCTGTCATTTTTAAGCCTTATTCCAATGCAAGAATCTCTCATGGGTCATTTTACTGCCTGACATTTGCATTTCTCGCAGTTTGGAAGTACCCCAAAGGCAGCTCCACAGAGAAGCTCTGAAGTAACATTTTAAAATGTTCAGCACATACCAAAAAAAAATAAATGAGCTTATGGCACTCTCTGAAACGAAACCCACATTTGCCAAATGAACTTCACTTTGCTTCTCAGTGATCTCTATTTTAATCAACATAATATCACTTTGAGACACCATGGGAATCTAAGGAAAAGAGAAGGGGACTGACGTTTTCCCTCTTTTCTCCTTCTGCTCACCCCCCACAATATGACCATCTGTGGTATACAACCTTTTCCCTAAAGACTCAAGCTCATCCTTCTCAGCTTTTCCCAGCCCATCTTATTTTCTGGACTGCACCCGAAGCACATGGCTGAAGGACTTACAGCAATCCTTGGCAGCGTCTATACTCAGAGCTTGCCTGCTGCTCTAATGCTGAGGTAATGCTCCCTGAAGACAAATGTTTATGAAGAATAAATTACATCTGGTGTATAAAGTCAGCTCTTTAGATGTGCAGGAAAGGTCTCCAACTGTGGGAATCTAACCAGCTTCCAACCAGTTTCCAACTGTGGGAATTTAACCAAAAGGTCCCCTGGCTTTGACTAGGGTGGGGGCAAAAAGTGGCGCTAACAAGCTTTTCTATCCACACTATTTCCTTTTATCTGTAAAGGAAGATAATGCAGAAGGCGATCGTAATTATTTTGATTGCCTTCAGTAATTTTGCTGTTCCCTGCAACTGTCCCCTGGGTGGGCTTTATTTTAGGGTGGTGCCTTTACTGAGATACACATTATGTAAGCATTCCTGAAATTATTATCGTTAATGTCGTATTCCAAAACTGAAGACTAAAATAGGAATTTCAATATTCAATTCATATTTTACTTTAAGCGCCCCTTATTTCATCTTACTTACTGCTAATTGTTATTTATAAAAGACTAAATTCACTTTTTTCTTTCTTTTCTTTTCTGTAAACTTAAAAACATGATAACAACAAGAGATGAACTCTGAAACGACCGTATTTCTCACGAGGCAAGAAAACAAGCCAAGCATAACGCAGCAGAGTGCAGATGGATTAATATTATTAACATCAGCACTGACCCCACCATCTTGGACAGACAAGAGAATATATCTCCTGGGAAAACTGAAGCTGTTTCATGTTAAAAAGAAACTATACTTTGGTGGCTATATTTATCTCTTAACCTACATAAGTCACAGATATACACTTCCTGAAAGAAAGTACTGGTATTTACCACAACTGTGGCTTAGTTTTAATGGTACTTATTCAGATCTTTCATATGACTTACTTCAATATTTATGTGGTAATTAGATACAGATATTAAAAATGGCTGCTCTGTTTCACCTAGATCCTCTCATTTGCTTTGCACAGAAAATTGTTTTTTTTCTGAGCAACATTATGCATAGATTTTAGACCAAATTTTTAAAATATATACCATATAGCTTAAAGCATCATCTTCTGCCACTTTCTCTTTTCAAAGTACTTTATACACAGCGTGTCAATATTCCTTATAGAAAATCTTTTAGTAATACCTCATAGAATTTCTTCTCCTTAATACAGGTGGCAACAGAGCTTTCGGACTTACCAGATTATTAAATTTGGTAATATATACTTTAGTGCCTCTAAATGTTTTGGAGCAACGATGAACAGTAAAAATTCCTTGATCTCTGTTAAAATTGCTTATGATTTGGAAGGATCAGTTCATCTTTCTACCTACAGTATTTACTGCAACTTATTTGGCCTCAGATTCTCTGAACCAATCAACTCTCTGCATAATTATTAGCATCATACATGTGAGACTTATTCTTACTGGATTATTTATGCAACACCTTTGCACCACATATTTATTTATCTTTATGGTTTGGAAGGTCATTGTTACGTATCCATCTGTTAGGGGAAAAAAGAATGATATTGGAGGAATGGAGGAAATGGCTACTGCTTTTTCACTGCTATCACAAAGTGAGCAAATGTGCTATTGATTTAATATGGGTACTATTGATTCAATATGGGTATCATTCTACTTTTTTTGTGAAAAGTTGCATCTCTTTGGTGCACTTGTAAAATAAAGCAACTCAGCAATACACTCAGTGCATATATTGATTAGAGCATCATTGTTCTATAATATCCAATTATTTGAATTTTGGGAGATGGGAACTTCTAACCTCTCCACTGCATGGACTATGTGATAAATACAAAGGGAAAATTCTAACCGAATAATGTATTTGTTTATTATTCAATTTGACTTCAAAACATTTCTAGATAGGGTATGCAATTAAAGCAGTTTGGAACATTATGAAACAGAAAAGCATGTTGTTTATCCAAGGTAGAGTCATAGAAACACATCCTTTAGGCATAAACCTTCCCACAAGATATCTACTGTTGCCACTACCTGGTGGCTAGGGCAAGATCCAAGTTTTAAGACATGGGTGTCAAACTTGCCATGTCATGTTGCTGTCACTTGATGTTTTGTGACACTTTTCACCTTCGCAGAGCTGGGGTAGGCATGGCCTGTGTGTGACGCATCCGGCTGGTGGGCCACCAGTTTCACATCCCTGTTTTAAGGGATTATTTACTTAATTAATGGGATCTGAAGCATGGAAATATTATTGATTTCAACTGAATAAACATGCTACAGAAGTAGACTACTTCAGACAGACAGTCCCTATGATATGAAGATTTTCTAAATAATAACCAGTGTACCTTTAATTGTACTTGGAGGTCTTCTGGTAACTTAGTATAGCTCGTGAAGTAGAGGTGTTACATGGGTATCATGCCCGTAACTGTCTGTAATGCCATATTCTGAACCAGTTGAAGATTCTGAGTGGTTCCAAGGGCACTCCCATTTAGAACAATCCACAGTTGACTATCAAAGCATGAGTGATTTGCCCTCTCAATCCAGAACTGCACATAAGATGATGATGTGTGAAGGCCTTCCTGGCTATAACTGCCACATGCTCCTCAAACATGAGTTGAAAGTTCAGAAAGTCCCCAAAATTATGCATCAGTCTTAAATATAGAAGTGCAGCTTCATTCAGAACTGAAGATGGCAGGTTTCTGGTTTCATATGGTCTAAATATACACAGCTACTTTATCTTGTCAACATTGAGCCCGACTGCCCTCAATGTCAGTTCAAAGTTGAGAGATACACCTGGATATCATTATCATCCTGATAACATCTGACACCATCCTGTACATGACCTCACTCACCCAGTGGCATCATGTAGACATTAAACAGGAGGAGCTTTAGGGCACCTGACCCATCAGAAGCTTTGGGCTTAAATGTTTACTGTCTGCCAACTCCAACTGAAGCCAGACACAGAAAAAGAAAGAAGACTAACACAATCTAATACCATAATCCTGTGTTGCCTCACTCCTAAATCCTGTAGCTGGTTTCATGATCTGCAGTACTGAAAGCTGCCGAGACAGGAGAAGGACCAGAATGATTGCACCATCCCTGACCCAGCTCCTCCAAAACTCTTCATCCAAGTGTGACCAATGCCGTTTCAGCATTATGTTGTAGTCTGAAATCTGACTGAAGAGGTCCTAGTTAACTAAGTTCTTCCAGAGCTCTCAAATTATCTATGACCTCATAGATAACAGGCAGACAGAGTCACACACACTAAGTCATTTCATGGAACTAAATGTGGGGGGAATCAGGACCAGCAGAAGGAAATCCCTTTTCTCCCCCATGGTGCCTAAGAGTAGAATTGTGGCAATGGCAGAAAATAAAAATAAAAATAATATACATACATATACATATACATATATACACACACACACATACACACACACACATGCATGCACACACACACACACACACACACACATATTGTTTTCTCTTTACATACTTAATGAATGTTTACCATTTCTTGAATCCTAAGCAAGATGCATTCTGCTTTGATTTATGAGAACTAACAATGGAAGGGATTTGTCATCCTCCAGTCTAGGGAAGGCGGCCATTATGTGACACAAAATGCTCTCCTATGGCATGATCTAAAAAGGCTTTTCTCGCTGTTAAACTTTTCTTGACCCCTGCCAGGCAGCAGTTAGAGTGATAAAAGGAAACTTATGCTGGCAAAAGAAGAGAAAAGCCTTGAGAAAGAAACACCTAGTAATTTGCTTGGTGTTACCTTACGGAAGCAATGCTGCACTCTCCAAAGTAAAACGTCTTCGCTAAAATGCCCTGTTAGTTTTATGTTGAAAATAGGACCTAGTGTGGCTTCTCATCTCAAACAACTTCCGCTACCTACGACTGAAGAATAAACCTCCTATTCATCGCTTGCTGATGTTCTTTCTCTAATGATTTTTTTTAGTGTTTTCCTTGGCAATCCTTGGTCTTCATTTGGTATTTTCAAATTAAATAAACTCCCCCATACTTACCAAATTGTTTCTCTCTCTTTCCCTTGACTTCCCACCTTCTTTCCCCAACACTTTTCTCAGATTAACTCCCTTTATTAACTTCCATGAATGTTGGGAGTTTCACAGCAGCGGCAGATTTCAAAAATAATTTGAAGGAGATTTAAAGTAAACAAACAAACAAACAAAAAGATTGTTTGCAGGTTTTCTATCTGGTAGAATGTAGGCCAAGTGATCCTATATGGCAACAATAGGCCTTCAGTTTTAACATTACAGATGTGACTTTCTGTGATTCCAAGGAATTCTAAGGCTTCTTTCATCCATTACCTATTTGCTTTTCATTGAAAACGATTCTAACAAATTGAATGGCTGTGCATTTGCAGACATAACCAAAGCACTTCTATGGGTGTGTGGATGCAACAACACATCTGGATTGAACAATTCCGTCTACCATGTAATCCTCATCCAATCCAATTATCTGTATATATAATAATCTGCTTTTGGTGCAAAGCATTTGTAACTTGGTAGTAAACAGAACAATATTTTTTTTTTATAATGCATAAGGGACTTATATCAATTTTCATTTGAAAGAACTTTATCTGCATGAAGGTGTAAGTCTACATCGTTTGTCATGACTTAGCACTAACCAACTTGTTCTGCAAGAAGAAGATGCCTGATTAAAACTCTGGAGATTCCACTCCGGAATCTAAAACACGGTGCCATTCATTTGGTTTTGCTTGGTATAAGTTCCTTTGTCTCAATAATGAATGTTTATGCTAGAGGACACATGCATAAGAACTTTGTGTCACTTTCCTTATTGAAGATGTGTGCTGTTCTTGGAGGGAAATTACTGTGAATCAAAAAGTAAAGTAACTACTTTGGATCATCCAATACAGTAATTAAAAAAAAAATAATGCACCAATTTAATGTCCCATTCACATTTTAGAAAAAAATGCTAGTTTATAAAAAAGCTGTTTAGACTGTCAAAATCAGTCCAACTATTGTACATTCCCATGTACAAATTTTATATAATGTGGTCTTTTTTTCAAAGGATGTTGGCTATGATTAAATTTTATTAATTTTGACAGGCTTAAATTTCAATTTTAACATACTTCCTGCCCTGTATCTTTACTTGGAACAATAAGTTCCAGATAAACATATAATGAATCTTAAAACAGTTCCATTCATCATGGCTAGTAGATTAGGCCCCATGATTTTCATGTCCTCCTTGTCCAAAATGTTGTTTTTAATTATTCTGGGATATTTTTTTTTCTATTAAACAGCTATTCCTTGAAGTTCTAGATACCAAAAATAAAACTGACATAGAACATTTATTTAAACTGGATTCAGAGGGAAAGGAAAAACATTTGGCATGGAGAGGTCAGAATTTCTGGCACCTTATCATGAATACTTGTCTGGTGTTTTCATCATATATATCCATGCAATTCTTAGAAGGCTGGGTTAGCTCCAAGTATTGAATATTGCATTTATTAATAACTAAAAGTTGTGTATTTAAAATTAAAATGAGATAAAATCGGTGGTAGGAATGTTTTTTCTTTTAATTCAGTGTATGTCATGGAATTAGACAGTGGCTGTCCAGATGACGTTGAAGACACAGACACAAACTTGTACTTTTTATGTAAATATAAATATATTTAACACTCACATTTACAGCAGTCTTTGTCATCATCCAGAAAAGGAAAAACCCAAGACAGTTAAGAACAGAGGAACATCATGAGATAAATTAAACAATATACAGAACACACAGAACAAAAATGAGGGGGAAAAGGGAAACTCCTCCTTTATACTTATAGCAACCAATCAGAGCATAGATTGTCTCATGCATGAGTCAGCTCTCTCTAACTAATCAGCTACAACTGTGTGTTCTGGCTAATTGTACACTTCACTGTTCCAGCTACTATATTCAATATCCTAATAGAATATCAACAGCCTCCGAAATGCAGATGATACAACAGATGAAAAAAGTCAAAGATGAAAGTGAAACATTTGGTCTGCACCTTAACATCAAGAAAAGAAAGATAATGGCAACTGCAAAGAAGACACAGGTCAGAGTGCAGATCGACAAAGAGACCATTGGAAGAGTAAGGACAAGAAACAATGGATGGAAACTAATCAAGGAGAGAAGCAACTTGAAATTAAGAAGATAAACTTCCTAACAGTGAGAATAATTAACCAGTGGAACCTTCAGAAGTTGAATAATTAACCAGTTGCCTTCAGAAGTTGTGGATGCTTCATCACTGGAGGAGGTTTTAAGAAGAGACCGGACAGCCACTTGTCTGAAATGGTATATGGTCTCCTGCCTTAGCAGGGGGTTGGACCAGAAGACCTCCAAGGTCTTTTCCAGCTCTATTCTATTCTAATTCTAATGAATTCATCTTCCTGGGTTCTAAAATTGACCAAAGTGGTGATGGCAGCCCTGATATCAGAAGGCATATGAAAGAACTGCAATGTCCTGCATGAATAGCCTAGGTGGCGCAGTGGTTAGAGTGTTGAACTGCAGGCCACTTCTGCTGATTCAATCTAGCGGTTCAAATC
>JANHFL010007753.1:333451-345754 GCA_032468155.1 Oxyrhabdium leporinum
ACTACAACCCCTCTAACTGCCATGAGAAAGTACTTAGGTGTAATTATGTGGCAGCCTGCAGAGGCCTCGGTTTCACGACTTCCAAGGCTGACAAAAGGTTTAATCTTTTTCTTCTTTTGTTCTGAGAATGGCTGATGGGACTCTTTTCACCCTGGATGCTCTTTGATATGATTTATTTATTCTGAATTTTGTTCATTCTGACTGCAACAATTAACACTAGTAAGACATTTCTTTTCAATTCAAAAGCCATTTGGAATTACTTTGTGTTATATAGTTGAAATAATTACTACAATTATATGCCTATACATGTAGTAAAATTACATTTTTTAAACTCTTCTACCATAAAATTGTTGCCTTTCATCAAAGAACGCAGAAATGTAAAAAGTCAATTGCTTGTTTCATGACTCACCAAAAATAATCTCTTCTGACAAATAGATAATGAACTAGTTATAGATCTAGGCCTATGAGATCAGAACAGAAAATCTTAAAAATAATCACAGCAAAAGCCAAACTTAAGGACATATCAAATTTTGCAATTTGAAGCTAGGAAATAAAAGGGGGCAAATTTAAGGGTACAGAAGAAGAACAGTCAAAAGGGCACCAGAGTGGATTATATACTGACTACCTAATAAATTATTCTAGGTGTCAGAGAGGTTACAATCTGAAATTTCTGAAAGCTTAGAGCAACGTTTTTCAGACTTGTCAACGTTAAGATGTGAGACTGGGATATTCTGCAAACTGAACTCCACGCATTTAAAAGTTGCCAAGTTGAAAAACAATGAACTAGGATAAAACAGCCTTTCTATATGGCTTACTTCCAGCAATTGGTGAACTTTAACATACTGCTGCGGAACACAGGTTTTAGGCTATCATATCTAGATAGAAAAAGTCTGAATTCATACTACCTGAAGATAGCAAAAAGAGTCAGAAAACTTCTATCTAGTGGTTTGGGTTTTTATTGTAATTTATAGATGTTATATAGGTTATGATGCTTCTGGAAGAAGTGATCGTTCTAACCTTAGTCTTAAACTATTCACCACCACGACCACATTTGAGCACACTAGAAATACAATTTAAGCATCTTCATCTTAATTTTCTCTGTATTTGGGTGACCAGCCTATTCCCTCTCATATAGGGATACTTTTCAGATGGTGCCATCATTCTTGTCTGAAAGAGTAGCTGGGGGAAAAAAGGTGTATATGTGGGGGAGAGGAGGAATGTTAATCTATTTGTGTTTTTGTATGCAAATACTTGTCTTGTTTCAACTAATTTTGGGGAAGCTCGGAAGAAGCTGGGTTCATTATTGTCTGAAAGTTTCTGGAAAACTGTGAAAATGCAATTTTGACAACAATGTGCAAATGAGAAGTCTGTTCTTTCCCTTGGAGAAATGGCTTGGTAGAGACAGGACCACTGTTGCCTGAAAAATGTCCTGGGAAAAATATCTGGCTGAGTCTCGATGCTCTTGAAATAAAAGCTCTGACTTCTAGGGCACCTGACCCTAAATCTATACAAAAGCTAAAATGTCCATATATAGTAGGTTGGATGCGGCGGCTGGTTCTAAAAAGAAATAAGTAGGATGAAGAAGCAGTGCAGTCTTGCAATTCTTCATTATGCAAGCTTGTTTCTTAATTTAGCAGCCGTGTGTCCTGGACCTTGTTCTGTTATTCATATCTTGGCTTCTAGTATTATGGTATTCTTTCCAAATCACTTGGAAATGCACTTTCACCATCCATGCTATTTTGACTGTCTGTCTTTAGAGGCTCACTGCAGCTGTACATTTTTTAAAAATTAAAAATAGAACAAAAATCTACAAAGAACCCATGGCAGGTATTAAATGAGCCCTGAGTAAATTGATTGGCCCTTGGTTGCTAATGCATTCGTTTAAGGCAGTTTTGGGGGGTTATGATAATGAGTCTTGAGAAGTGAACATTGATTTTAAGAAGTCAAATGTTACTGTTTTGGAATAAAGAACTATGGCTTAGCTAATAGCTACAACTAATATTAGACCAGGCCCAAAAAGCTTGTTTTACATCTTTTGAGAATAGGGGACATAATTAAGATTGAGCTAGATTGTTATACAATTTCTAAAAATAATAGGTCACAGCTAACATTATGCCTGATCCCACAGGTTTGTTTCATTCCTTCTGGGAATAAGGACCTGGCAATTAGCATTTGATTTTTCTTTGATTTCTACGAAAGATATAAAATTAAATCTCAACATGGAGTAAAGGGGTTGACCCTGAATGTCCACTGATGCTGTTACTGGAGACACATGGAAACAGGTGGAATAATCCTTAATTATTGCTATTAGAAGGCTGTAGCTGTTGATTCTTCAAATGCAAAGTATGATCATGATTTTATCAAATGTAGACCGCTTTTAAGAAAATAATTACTACTTAGAAATATAAAAGTTAATGGGCTGGATGAAGAAACCTGGCTTAGTTAATAGCTCTGACTACCATAAAGCCATGCTGCTAATTAGTACATTTAAGCCACCCCTGCTAGATCCCCTTTCTGTGGTCATTATGGCAGGTTTGCCTAACTGGGTTGTTGACCATAATTCTGCAGTGTAATGATACAGTATATGCTGTACAGGAATGCAGTTAATTGCAAATTTCCTGCTCCTCCTATGCCAGCCAGCTTGTTATGACCCCTAAGTACTTCTTCCCTTGTGTCGGTAATCCTCCACTAACTAACCTTTGTCACAAGCTAACTGCTTGCCAATTACCACAGCCTACACAACCTTTCCATTTTTCCACAACTCTTATCTTTCATTCTTCTCAGACTGCCTACCTTGCCAAAGCCTGCCAACCTGCCACATTGCCTCTATCTGCAATAAGTTTTACTAGGTGGAACAGCCCTCTGAAGGGCAACCCTTTACATCACTAACACTGAATACTTTCAGCAAGTCACAACTTTAGTAGTTGAACTTAAAGACTGAAACATGTCCCTGAAACATTTTGGTCTTTTTCATAGGGAACTATTTAAATAAGATATGGCTAATCCAGCACCAAGAGGGCAGGATGTGAAAGAGTAGACTTCTAATTTTAAAATATTAATTTTGGAAAATCCTGGGAGACTTTTCATTTCAAGCAGGTGTGCAAAATTGCCTTGCTGTCCAAATAAGACACTGAACCCAGAAGGTTGAATCCAGGACATTTGTAGGTTAGTTTTAACATTCAAGTTCACATCATTTGAATTGGGCAAGCCCACATGACTAAGCACATGACCTTTCGCAAAGCCTATTAGAGTTAGATAAAAGGTTTGCAAATGGATGCTCTCTTCACATTAGACATTGGCATTTGCCAATTGTTTTAATTTAGGAAGCAATCTTGTTCTTCCTTACTTTTATTGCAAAGCAAGATTGCGAATGGCATGGCAAAAAGGTGAACACTGCTTTAACTTCAATCCCTTCCTTGCTCTGATTTGCTTTAATGAGGTCACCTGCAAGTTTTCATTCTGCTTTCTCTTGTGCTAATGGGATATTACATTTCTATGCTGTTCCTGGAGGTGCACGTCAGCTCTCAGTATTCTGAAGAAAAGTTTAATTCCAGGACAGCCACTTGGATCAAACTGTACTTTTGAGTTCTACATCAATTTGAACAGATTTCTGGGTTTTGATGTCTCAGCATGACTGTTCTCAGCTGACCTTGACTGTTCTCAGATGTTAAGACATGTCAGTCTGGTTAGTATTTGGATAGGTGTTGGCTAAACTGGGAAGTGTAAAAAAACCCACAACAACTTGGAAGAAGGCTATAGGAAGGTGTTTTTATAATGCTGCCAGAAATACTATACAGATTCATTCACCAGGAGTCAAGTTAAATTCAGAGGCTATGTTTAAAGATCTTTTGCAATGAGTGAATGGTGCAAAGCCAAAACTGACATGCATTGCTCAAAAAATGTATTATGTTGTGTATGTGGACAAACTACAAATGCCACTTTCTCTATGGTCTACCTGTCTTTGTGGTAGTGAATCTCACTCTGCTAACATGCTTCTTCTTCACCTGCTAATTTAACCAATTGGTGTATAGTAGGGGCCCCATGACCCAACTTTGATGATCACTGAGTTCTGCCAGCACTGATGAAATTATTTTCAGGACGAACCAGGCTTGTAAACCAGATATGTCTTCAGCCATGCTGCATCCTCGAAATTCAGCAATTAGAAGAAGCAAAACACTCCCTATAAGGAAAAGTCAACAACATTTATCGTTCAAAGTCCTGCCAAGGAAATGTCAAACTTTGCCAATGTGTGGCCTATAAAATTTGGCACAACCACTAATGCTGGTTGGCAACTCTCCTGGCACCCCCAAAAAGCAAGCAATCAGAAGCAGCCTAGCATTCTGTGATGGAAACGCAACAATTATTTTTTAATATCATGTTCATTCTTGACTTCCATAAAAGCAAGTGGAAAAGTAGGGCCTTACTTTTTGAAAGCATTATTTGAAACACAACAGGGCGAATACCTGCAAAATGGTTTGTCATCCCTGTAATTTTCATCCTATTCTGCCCCAAACAGCTTCAGACTAGTTGACATTTCTCCCATTGTAGCTTATGGACAAATCTTCTTTTAATGGACTTTCACAGCAGCTTGAATTAAGTCAGTTCACCAAACTTGAACTGACTCATGCCCTCTTCAAATCATCAATCTTCAATCTGAATCAAATCCTTTCATCTCTCTTCCTCTGTTTCCTTGTTGCTGCATTTGACTGGAGTGAACTTCTTTAATAAGTTCTATTAATTCATAGATTTCAAGAGATATAAAAGAGGGTCTTGATAATTAACTGGAATTAACAACTTGAAATATATCCCTGTTGCAGTGTTAGAATAGTTCAGAACAACCAATTTATATCAGATCAAAAATCTATCACATTCAGCATTTCTATTCTCATAGTGGCCAACCAGATAACTAATGGAAATCTTATAAGCACCATTGTGGCTTTTCTATGGTTTGCTGAATACAATTTAAAGACTTTTTTTTTCCATTTCAAATTTCCCATTATTGTCTGGTCCTTGGTATCTGTCAGAACGTCTGCTATCACATAATTTATAAAGAAGATAATTTTCTTATTGATCCAACCTCTGATAATCAATTAATGATGCGGGGATGGAGGCTAAGTGTTGGAGGTGGGGGCATTGTCTTAAATATATATTCCCAGAAAAATATGATGCCAACTCTGGCAAGTAACGTCAAGCTAAACCATGTATTTTCTCTCAAGTTTGTAATTCATTGAAGTTTATTTTCCTGTTATTAAATTCTTATTAAATTCTTCCCGATCTTTTTTTAAATGTTCTTTTGCTATGCATTTTTTTTATTTGTTCATTACTCTTTTCCTTATTTTACTTTTCTTTAAAATATATAAAATATGTTTAAATGGGAAACCTTTAGCACAGTTTTTACTCAATTGAAAGGCAGGGAATTAATTATATTAAATCAACACACAGGCAAAAAGTGAAAAAAATTTTTAAATGAAAAGAAGAGGGTGAATATTGTCAGGTTACTATATTTATATAAAAGCTTGACCCATATGGAGAGCACCAGGTTGAGAGTATATCTCTTATCTATTTTTTATCCTTTTTTTACCTTTCATAAACTAACATGGAATTCTGCTGCTGCTTTATAAATTGTAATGAATAATAAATGGCATTATAACTTGCTGGCGACAAAATGTAATCATGTGTACCTTTTGTTTCTTCTTATCTCAAGGGGGAGATCTGAGTTAAAATACTTTGCTCAATCATCAGTTAAATTTGCCTGCATGTGAGTAGCAGTTTTTGAGAATACTTTTTGCTTCCCTGCACGCTTTATAAAATATTTGCAAGCTGCCTATTAAAACAACAACAGCCTGTTTCAAAATCTATGTAGGTTCAAAGGACAGAATTACTCTTTGTTTCTGGACAAAATATAAAATTCAGCATGAGCCCATTTTCCCCTGCAGGTGGCACACTAACACTGTGTGTGTACTGTTCTTTCTGCATTTGTTAAACATTGGAGAAAGTAAAAAGAGGTAACTTTTAATTTGACCTATTCAGGAGAGATATTATTAAACATAAATATTATACACAATGCTTTCCTCCACAAAGAGCCTGTGCTTTGTCTGGCTGAGTTTCAGGGCCTGTAAATTCTTCATGGTGAAACTGTACATAGTTTTGTATACCAACACTTCATTATTGATGTAAAGTCATGCCTTATAAAAGTGTGCCTTTCCTGTGGCTATTCCAAGCAGAAGGAAGCATACTGTAACTTGGTTAAATGGATGGACAATCCATGAGGCTTAGAAACATGTGTGATCTATGAGTCCTTATTGCAGTTTGCTTTGTTTGTGATTATTGAAAACAAGTTTCTTGTTACTTTGATTTGGGTAACAGGTGAAAACTAAAAAAAAAGCCTTAATCAAAGAACATCATTTTTAAGATATAAAGAAACCCACTGCTCAAATTCCTTTCCTCCAAAAAGATCAGCTCTTATCCCATATAATATGGTTCATAGCTCTTCTCTTATTTTAAGCATGTCACCAGAAGACTGACCACCTCAACTTAAAACAGGAACAGAACACCTAATGTTCAAAGGCAATCTGCAAAGTTTAGCCTAATTTAATGAGTTCATCAGTCTATTTTCATTAATTGTATTACATTTTCATATGCAAGTCACCAGCTGAGAGTGAGAGCAGGCATGCTAGAAAGGAACAAAAAGGAAATTCTCTTACTTTGGGCTTTGCAACATTCTCCTGCTTGCTTTTATCCTGTGAACTCCTGCAAGGGAACTGCATAGAAGGAAAAAAAAAGTTTGTTCTGATCAAGAGAGTTATGAAAGAAGGAAGCAAAAAAGATAAAACAGTTTTGGGAAGATAAGTAACATTGGGGCAGGAACACCATTTCTCAGTTTTGAATTCCTTAGTTGAAATATACATTTTGGAGGTGTCTATGGATAACTAATGCTTAAAAAACTCTGGCAAACCATTAGATGGCAGCAACACCACCCCCCTAGCTTTTTGCAACCAAGCTGGTTGCTTAGGTTTCACAGTTTAGATCTAGTAACCCTACTTAAACACTAGATGAACACGATAAGCAATTTGTTTTCTGCTTCCTTAGTGGGAAGAGACTTTTTACAGCCTGACCAGCATCCCTGCTTATAACTAGAATACTGCAGCAGCAAAGATTAAGTCTCCAGAATTCTCCTTGGATAACATTTTCCCAGGGCCCCCATTGGTTTTGCTGCTTGTTTATAAATAAATAAGGAAAACAAACAAATATCTTCTAAAAGACAAATGCCATCCTCTTGACCAATTTACTTTTTCTACATATTTAATATATAAATATATTTGCTTTGCAATTTGATCTTCAATTATTTTCCCTGGTTAGAATGCAATATTTCAGGCAAACTCTGCCCACAACCTGGAATTGGATCTTGATGGGGCTCAAAGCTGATAAAATTAGGATCCAGATTGCTGGGGGCAATATGCTGATGTTGTAAACTGCCCAGAGAGTGCTTTAAAACTATGGGTGGTATATGTCTAAATGCTATTGCTATATGATTAAATAACCTGACAGTATTTATTTCACAATGATCACTCACATTTTCTATTCAGTTAATATTCACTAAGCACCTATTCATTTTTTTGTACTGAATTTCTTCTTGTGTTAATATGCTTACTTCTTGAGTATCCTGTCATCACAACATTCAACTTATTCTTTGTTTTACCTGAGACAATTAGATCTCATCTATATCTAACAAAATAGTCAGGGTAACACTCTTATATATAACCATTTTTATGGCTTTCAACAAACTTTTATTCCTCACAATTGAAATATACTGCCCACTACCTTTTTTTTAATGTGTGTGCATCTAAATGTTTTTCTACTTTTATGATAATCAAGGACTGCACATCTTAATATTTGTGCAATAGATAGATTTCCTATCTCTCATAAACATTCTACCAAGACATACAAATTATTCTACATCTAATTTTTCTGCTATTTATTAATAATTTTCAATCAATTCAATTTTCCGTGTCAAATACAGCTACTTTGATGTTTGACATATTAATTTTCAGATATATACTACTCATTGCTCATAAAATCTAACATTTACTGCAAAGTAGCCAAGAACATAAAAAAGTACACTGATATTCCCAATTGACCCACCTCTGAGATAACCACAAACATTCCATATTCATCTATGAATAAATACATTAAACAAAGAACATACTAATATTTTACTTACTCTGTTCACTAAGCATTCCATTGATTTTCACATATTATTTACTTCTGTCACATACGATTGATTGTTGTCAGTAACTAAACTTCATATTCATGTAAAACATTCCACAATTAAACATTGGTTTATGAATAATAATAATGTTATAATTTAAACCAATTCACTTTATCAAATGCCTTATCTAAATCTCACATTCCTAATTTTTTAAATAGTCTGCCAAAGAGCATAAGCATGGTTTGTACATGCTCAACCTAAACTAAAACAACAACTGCAGTTTATTCATTGTCACGTCTCAGATATTTCTGAATTCTGAGATTGAAAGTCTTTCAGAATTCTGATCAATACTTCCCAGGTTTTTATATAAGAGGAACAATAACTACATTCCTCGTAGTGCCAGGCACAGTTTTTACAAACACATTAAATGTCACACAGCCACTTCATAACCACATCTCTGGTTATTCCATTAACCTTTCAGCCTCACATTTTTAACCTTTTGCAGCATTTATTACTTCCTTTTTATATTTTTTCTTATATATGAACATATATAGTGTTTATTTCAAAGCTATTCTTTAAAAAAACTATTATTTCTGTATGAATCTTTAAAATGGGGCTTTCAGCATTCCATCCTTCCAGTTTAGTCCTAAATTATTCCATCATTTTTATTTTGAATACTATCCATTCAACAGGAGATACGTCCTTTAGTCCTCCTCATCCATTTTAAAACATTTATTTTTTTAAAAAAAGTTGTGCATTTTTTCTGACCCTTTTATTCTTTATCATTCTTTCTGACTGAGTGCATTTTCATTTTTCCAACAGTGAAATGTTCATTTTTCATTTCATTTCATTTCATTTTCTTATATGCATTTTTTTATACACTACATCATTCACATTATAATTCCATCAGTCCTTTTTATATTTAATTATTAATTTTCTGAAAGATTATTCTGTCTTCTAATGTTTTTTCACATAATACTTGTACTTCCCCTTCCTGTTGTACTTTCATTTTCATTTTTTAGATTTCTTTTTTGCCGTATTCATTGGAAGATACTCTTACACTAGTAACACTTTTTACTAGTATCTAAAAATGATCTGTCCTAAATTAAGGACCTCCTGTTGTGCTATTCCCCTCATTAATTTTCTCAATCTTCATAATCAGATTTGTCATGTCTGATATTCAATCCTTTGCTGTGTATGTATGTGTCTCTATCTTTATTGGTATTCATATATTTCCTAGGCAAATGCTACCATTCTTTCTCATTATTAGGTCTTTAAATGACACAATCACTTCTCTCTCTCTTTTTCTCCACTTAGTCATTCACACCACCAAACAGTATAATTTTATCCTGCATCATATTCACTCAGAATCTGCATAATTTATTTGCAAACTTGTATTTGCTCAAGTTGTTTGTGTTCACTGGAGTGTAACATACAGTTATCAGCTTCCTATAGATTCTGACTGTCCTACACACCCACAATAGTTTAGATGTTAACCATTTATTGTTCCTAACGTTTAATTATTATCCCAATTTATATGGCCAACCATCTTAGATTCATGACTCTGGATAGCTAACAGTTGAAA
The DNA here is from genome assembly GCA_032468155.1 of Oxyrhabdium leporinum. Lineage (NCBI taxonomy): Eukaryota > Metazoa > Chordata > Lepidosauria > Squamata > Cyclocoridae > Oxyrhabdium > Oxyrhabdium leporinum. The sequence continues at coordinate 343,246 of JANHFL010007753.1, forward strand.
GAAAACACTTCCCCACATATTCTTTCACTTCCTCCATGTAGTCGTTCAACTTCCAGAAGAGCATACTATTTTCATTAAGAATTGGGCGAATGGTTCCAGAGAACATTTCATGTGCCGATCAACTCTGGAAGATATGAGTCACTCTGCTAGTGATAATAAAAGTATTAGATATTTGTTTAATATCTAAGAGAAAATCATATGTTAGAAGAGAATATCTTGGCAAAAATCGCAATATTGTTCTTTTGTAAAGCCTTTGTATTTGCTCTGAGCTCACTACTGGAAAAACCTGGACTTTTTACTGCTTCCATGTTTTTACACATGTCAACCTGATTTTTACTTTCTAGACAAAGATATGAAATTTTAATTTTGATTTTTACTTTAAAAAATACAGATAACATGGGGAAAAATGAAGCAAGCTTATGAAAAAGTATGTATAGGTTCTTGGTCAAAATGGCAACTTGCCTTTGTTAGTAATATGCAGTGCAAAATGATTTTCTTAGCATGTTTGTCACAAGTCTCCCTTTTGCCACCTCAGTAAAATGTCTTTCCCTCCTTAGAAAGTCACCTTCAAGGATGGAGTTGATTATGCACTTCATTTTAAGAACAAGGACATAAGTATCACAAAATACTGCCCTCCATTGGCCCTCTTGGCCCTATTTTTAATATGTCAAGACTTTACAATGACTACATTTTAAGTATCTAGTAAAGAATCATTTGTGTCAGATTCCTTTGTTAACCTTATCAGAGTGCAGTGATGTTTTACTGAGGTTGCTAAATGATGAGGAAACAAATGGTTTAGCCTGCTTTTTAACATTTAAAATCAGCTTTTTCTGCAGAAAATTTCATTTACATTATGGGCAGCAATCTTTTTCTTCCTATATGCTGCTCTTCTCCTTTCCTCCTCTCCCCCTTCCCTGTCCTGTCCTATACTGTTTCACAGGAACAGAATTGAATTATTGTAATATTACTAGAAGGAGTTAAATATGTTTGTTGTTTGGATTTATAACCTGCTAAATTCAAGCAGACCCATGGCAACTTACAGCAGTGTTTGTCAGCCTTGGGAACATTAAGATATGTGAACTTCAACTTCCAGAATTCCCATTGGTCCACACATGCTGACTGAGGAATTCTGGGAATCAAAGTCCACATATCTTAAAGTTCCCAAGGTTGAAATCACTGACTTACAGGTGAAACCCAGTTCCTGAGACAGTGATTCTTACCCACGTCTCATCACCAAAAATAAATGAATATGTCACTTCCATGTCAGCCATTAGCCCATTTTTTCATGACATTAAAACATTGTTTTCCTCATAGGATGTTGCTCCAGTCCTCTAATTTTTTTATTATTGCTTTTAATTTATCTTGGATTTTTGCTGGTCATTGACTGAATACATAAATGCTTACTACTATCTTTGTTTTTGTTCTTTAGTATGCCTTTTATAGCATGGTAACTCAAAGGCAAGCTAAGACGGTTGTCTTATGTCATAGGAGATCAAAAATCCCTATGAGATTCTGCTCCTACAATTCTCACATTTTATGTCAGAGCCCACTCTAAGCAACCAAAGGAAGGCAATAAATGTTAAGTAACAAAAGTCTCCTAATTCTAATGAACACATTACAAAAATCCTACAACTATGGCAGCATTGCCTGCAATGTTTACTCAGAATCCAAAGGGGATTGCTAAAGCATATGATCTGAAAGTCATTTTGTTAAATTTACATTCACTAAATTGTCTTAGAACCAGTTTGATATAGTGCTTAAAGATACCAGGCTAGAAATGGGAGGCTGTGAACTGTGAAAAGCCCCTCCTTAGACACAAAGTAAGCTTGGTAACTTGAAATCCTAGGATAAGCTACATCCCAAAAATATTTAGAAGAAAACAGTATGAACTTGTCCATACAGTTGACCAGAGTCAAGTTTGACTGGAAGGCACAACAAACAAACAAAATCCCCATAAACCTGTTTTGGATTGAAGCAAAATATTTTGTTCCTTGCTTTTTTTGTGTTGATCAACAGCTATGACTTCTTCTTAGAGTAGATGCCAACTCTAAATCATTTTTAAAAAACTACAATATTCTATTTCTAATGAAAATACTGCATTTATAACACAGATTTTTATGAAATCTAGCTGGTTCACACCGGTTCAGGCAAACCGATAGGGAAAATTTTGTTTGGTTCGGAGAAACGGAAAATATCACCTCCGGCTGGCCCCGCCCCTACCTGCCCGCTCACCGCTCACCCCGTCCTGCTCACCCTGCCCCAGTGTCTGACAGCCTTCCCACAAGGATGTGCCTGAGGCCCAACTGCTCCTGATCTGCCTGCCTGCCTGCCTGCATAAGTAAACCGCTGCTGCTGCTTGCCTCCCTGTCCCTTCCCATCCGGCACTGCGTCCCCGTGCAGCCTAGTAGCTAGCTGCCCCCCCCACGGTCCCTGGAGCTTGCCTGCCGCCACCGCTTGCTTCGCTTCCCACCCAGCGCTGCGTCCCCGTGCGGCCTAGCTAGCTGCCCCC
>JANHFL010007753.1:357719-374697 GCA_032468155.1 Oxyrhabdium leporinum
CCACTGTTGTATAAACACAATTTCCACCCAGTCACATGATCAAGCCACGCCCACCAAGCCACGCCCACCAAGCCACGGCTACAGAACCAGTAGTGGAAAATTTTAGATTTCACCACTGTCTTGCATCATCATCAGACCTGGCTGGCAACTATTTCCATTGTTCACGCACTCTGAAATCAACCTCCATCCATGTTTTCCTGCTTGGGTTCACTTTTCCTTCCTATTGCATCTTGATTGATTCTATCTATTTGGGCTAGAGTGCTTTCAGTTGCCTGCAGCCTAACGTTGACAGTTTATTGGGTGCTTTGCAAGAGGTAAATGATGACTTATTAAGTGCCCCCATGTTTAATTCTTATATCTCGTAGACTTCTGTTTTTGTGCTATTATCATAGTACAGTCAATAACACTATAGCAATGCAGCACTGATATTATTGATTTGATGCACAGTAGGAACCTGCTCTATTTTTGTTGTTCATACTGCTTTTACCCCAAACTTCCACTTTTCCTTCTTTTTCTTGATTTCTTCTTTTTTCTTTTCATAATAAGTGCAGTTCCACCATTCATTGATTTTTTTTCAGTCACTCTCAGTTTTCAAATAGGACAGCTATGAGATATTTGAGACGAGGGTGAAAGCCTTGATGCGTTAGCCTTGTAAATATATTTTGAATTTAACTTGGCATGTTCATTATTATGATTATCAGCCCAAATCAATCTACTGCAAAATAAAGGCCTCTTCACTGAAGATTAATGAAAGATTAATGTACTCTATCATACCAATCCAGTGATATCTACCTGATCTTAATGCAGCACTTTAACTACTAAATCACTGCCTCTGTCTATACCAGAAAAGAAAGGGATAGAAGAGAGGAGCTAGAAATCAAGAGATTATGGCACATAATCTTTCCCATCATCCCAGTCATTTGTTGACATGTAAAGAGATATACATTAAATGTAAGAGATATAGAAAGGCTGTGAAGCTGCCAAATTCAAAATCTTCCTGGCATCTCTCCCTTTTTTTTAGAACAGCAAGAGTGATGGAGGGCTTCATGCCCAAAAGGAGGAATGTTCCTCTTTGTATTCATGGGTCATTCTCTTCATAGAAAACAAATAAGATTATGACAGATCATAGGAGGAATCATAGGACTGAAGGACAGCTTAAAATCTAAGCAGAAACCATGATAAGCAAAACCAATTCTATGGTAAAGAGATAGAACCATATATGTAAGCCAGAGCCAAGCAAGGAAATGCATTCAATTTTTGAGCTGTCAGAGGCTATGGGGAAATTCTGATTGGACAAAGAAATAAGTGGAGCCAGGGAAAAAACCTGGAATTTGTCTTAATTAGATTTAGATGAATAATATATATGTATGTGTGTGTGTGTGTATATATATATATATAATTATCCTTCTGTATTCAGTTGCTTTTCTTTTCATTTCACATTAAGTACTACAGTTCAGAGGGAACTTGAAGGAATTCTTGTGTTGGGCCCAAGGCTTGGAAAGGAATAAGTTTCTCTGGATTGCTCGTTGTATGCCAAAACCAATTATATTTTAATACCCCTCTGCATTAGAGACAGTATCGCACACAATTGTTTTCATAACAAAAAAAAACAAAAGCTGAAAGTTTTTGGTTGTTCCAGAAGTAAATAATTGATTAAGAGAATTATTTTAAAAATGCAATGTTTTGTTAGATTCCTGTGCATCAGAATGGAAATATTGAAGTTTTAATGGCCTTTGAAACATAACTGTCTTATTACTGAAAATGACATTAGCAGTTCTCTTCTAATATTGAAAATGGAAAGGCCCATTGATGTAATCATTGGTGCAGTTAATGGCTGCAATATTTTCCCAGCCCACAATAGGATTTCATTCTTTCTATAGTCTTTTTTAAATCTATCATTTCACCATGCTATATTGTTTTATTTTTGTAGAAGGTTTGGAATTGGAGATGGGGGGAGGGCAATTCTTCATATAGACAGTAATTCCTAGTTCAATGACATTTCCATTATCAGCAGTTGCAGATTATTATTTACTTTTCCTACATTTTCTGTCAACCCTTATCGGCTACAATATAGTCTCTCATTTGGCCTGACCTTGGGTTCTGTCAGCCAGTAAAATATAATATGGAAGAAAGGCAAAACAAATCACCTTACTTACTTCTGCAACTAATTTAAATAATGCTCAACACTGCTTCACATGTGTTGATTTGAATGTTTAATATTTTAATTTAAAGCTTGTAATCACAAGAGGAAGTTGGCTTCATTCTTCATTCTAAGTTTACAAATTTGAAAGGATCGAGCTATTAAATAAATTCACCATAATTTTGACAATTATGGAGTTTATAAAGTGATTAAAACTACTCCATAACTTTTAATAGTATTTTTTAAATTTAAATCACTGTGCATTTTATCTTTGTTTAATTTCACAGAAATAAATATAAGAATATATTGCAAAATATAAATAAAATATTCTTTGTTATATAGTGACTGGCCACTAAAGAGCATCAACAGTTACATAGAAGTCTTAATTTTTGCTGCCACTAGCCATCATATGGATTTTTGAAGTGAAAGTTTGTATCATCATCATTATTATATTTCACCTTTATTGCTATATAGCTTCTGGATTCTTTGCTGTTAAAATTGAAATGCATTAAGTAATAACATTAAGTTTTCTTTATTAGAAATATTCAAGATGTATATCTAAAAATAAGAAGATTCTGATTACCACAGTTGTAGTATTCAGCGAAATGACTGTGTCTTAGATTAATACCATTTTTGAGCAAATGCACAATGTCTTAAGGCATGCCCTCCTCTGCAATAAACATTTTGGCATATTTACTTCTACAGGAGAAAATTATCATGCAGAAGTATGAGCAAGATTACACCCACTGGCCTTTCCTATAGTTCTATTGCCCAAGAACCCTTAACCAAGTATGTGAACCACAAAAGTACATATATAAAAACATAATGGATAACACTGAAAAAATACAGTATTTTTTACAAGTATTTGTATTTAAGATCTTAATTGTAATCCTTAATTTAACAGATTAAACTCTTTCATGATTATAAAGTTGAGAACTCTAGAATCTCCGGTTTAGACAAGGCTAGTAAAAGGATTTATAGGTAGTCCTTGACAATGGCACTGAAAAAGTGACTTATGACCAGTACTCATATGTATGATCGTTGCAGCATTCCCACGGTCATGTAATCAAAATTTGCATCCTTGGCAACTAGCATGTATTTACAATGGTTGCGATGTCCTAGGGGGTCTTTTGATCTCCATTTGCAAACTTCCCAGCTGGTTTCCAACAAGCAAAGTCAGTACGGGAAGCCAGATTTGCTTAACCACCATGTGATTCACTTAACTACAATGGTTTGCTTAAAAATTGTGGCAAAAAAATCAGGCATAACTCACTGAGCAGCTATTTTGCTTAGCAATGGCAATTGTGGTGCCAACTGTGGTTGTAAATCAAAGCCTTTCTGTTTAGATTTGGGGCAGATGAAATGTTGGATTTCTGTCTTCTGTCAAGGATCCATGACTGATGTGAGTGAAAGGCATTCCTCTTATCAAGATTATAGCAGTGCTGGGATTATCATCCACTGAATACATAGTCTTAGTATTTCACCAATAAGTACTTTACTATAATAATGAATACATGTAAATAGACTTGCTGTTAAGTGGATGTTCTTTTGTGTAACTGAGAAAAATTTACGGATCCTGTGCTTTAGTTCCTCTCAAGAGAAAGACTGAGGACAACTTTCCCCTCTTATGTCATTTTATCAAAGAAAAGAGAAGTGTAAATTCCTCATGTGCAAAGACTCCTAAAATGGCACCTTTGCATCCACAATCTATCATTCTTACATAACAAAATAAATTGTACAGTTGTTTATAATTTCACTTTTTAAGCTCAGATCTGTTGAAGTAAGTGGCTAATGGAGTATTTTGGGAGAATATATTGAAATGAGTGCTTATAAAGGAAGTATATGACTGGTTAACAAGTAGTCAGAATCAATTTATATCCAAGTCCATTAAAAAATCTGAGGTATATTATTATCTTTACAGATATTGGTAGCTGACCCATTTGAGGACTAAATATTATTAATGTGGTACAGCTTCAATCAAATAAAACCATAGAATCATTTTGTATATATAATGCTAGAGATTAATGACTTAATAGAATTCATTGACATATATTTCAATTAACTGTTATCTCACTACGTATAGTGTTATAAAGTATCTAAGTATTTCATATTAACATCTGCATTGCTAATTGTTTTAAAAGAATTACATAGCTTTAGAAAGAATCAAATGCTTTATAATGCCTTACTAAGACCACACTTGGAATATTACATCCAGTTTTGGTCACCACAATATAAAAAAGATGTTGAGAGTCTAGAAAGAGTGCAGAGAAGAACAACAAACATGATTAGAGGACTGAAAGCTAAAACATACAAAGAAAGGTTGCAGGAATTGGGTATATCTAGTTTAATGAAAAGAAGGACTGGGGTGATGTGATAGAAGTTTTCCAATATTTGAGATGCTGTCACAAAGAAGAGGAGTCAACTATTCTTCAAAGCATCTGAGGGCAGGACAACAAGTAATGGATGGAAATTTATCAAAGAGAGATCTAACTCAGAATTAAGGAGAAATTTCCTGACAGTTTGAACAATCATTGGAATGGTTGGCCACCAGAACTTGTGGGTGCTCTAACACTGGAAGTTTTTAAGAAGAGATTGGAGAACCATTTGTCTGGAATAGTATAGGGTTTCCTGCTTTACCATGGCATTGGATTAGAAGATGTCCAACATCCCTTCCAACTCCATTATTCTGTTAAATATTGGATTGAGTGGATTAAAGGCTATGGAAACCAATTCAAATCAATCTACTCTTCCCAAGAAATTGATTAAAAATAATGAAAACATGTATACTTATGGCATTTTCAATATATTTTACACTTACATAGATGAAAAACACAGCATCTAATTTGTCTCAGTATTTTGTATCTTGTAATAAGGCCACAGAAAGAGGGACTTGGTAGATGATTCATAAGACTATGTGTAAATTCTTAAAGCTATAGTCAACTTAATGGATGATACCAAATATGCATCCACTTCTTACAGTATCTTTTTGCTATAGAGAAGGGTTGTCAAACTCAAGGCCCATGGGCCGAATCCAGCCCACATGGTGCTTAAATCTGGCCCACCAGGCCAACCTGAAAATAGCAAAGGACTGGCCCGCAGTGCCTCTGGCAGCTAAATGGGGCACGGGGGGCCTCATTTGGTCCCCTGTGGCCTGTTTTTGGCCTCAACGGCTTCCTGCAGCACTCTGCCAGTCAAAACAGGGCATGGGGGGACTGCGTGAGGCCCCCCTGCATCCTATTTTGGCCAGCTGGGTGTTGTAGGAGGAGTCCATCCCATCTCCCCCCGCCTCTCCAGCCAGCCCACGGAAGAGAACTATAATGCTGATCTGGTTCTCAAAGAAATCCAGTTTGACACCCCTGCTATAGAATATAGAATGAATTTTCTCTTCAGGGAATCTTGTGAATTACATTTTCCTACCAAGATCTCACATAGAACATTTGAATATTTTTCCAGATTTCTTTAAAGATATCTTCTTTAAAGAATACAAAATAACAGAGTTGGAAGGGACTTTGGAGGTGTTCCATTCCAATCCTCTACTCAAATGGGAAACCCTGTACAAATGGCTGTCCAATTTCTTCTTGAAAACCTCCAGTGATGGAATACTTACTTAGAGGTATGCCTCTAAGATTAATTGTTCTCTCTGTCAGGAAATTTCTCCTTAATTCTAGTTGGATTTCTCTTTAATTACCTTTCTTCCCTTACTTCAGCAATTACTTCCAAAATTGATGAAAAAAAAAGGAAAATATAAAAGGCTGTACCAAGGATGGAAGGGAAACTTCATAGTTAGTCTAGGAGATCTAAGACTGAGTCCAGTCTTTTCCAAATTCCAGTAAATTATGTATGCAGAGTCATATGTTAAATATCAACTCATTTTAAGCCATTATTCTTACTATTTAAACTGTGAATCAGATGTTGGTTTATATTATTTATTTATTTTAATCACCAGAGTTGTATTGTATTGCATTTAATGTATTAAGCTTCCTGTTTTAGGTTCAGGCAGCAGACACATCACATTAAGAAACAGAGTAAACATAAAATGCCAAATAATATAGGTCAAGGTCAGACTAGAGTAAAAAGTTTCATACATCTATTATCTCGCTTGGATTGGATCAATTGGATCTTATTCCAGTGTTTTAATGTGCATACAATTTGACATAGTGGTAAAAATGATGGAAAGTATTTTGCAGGCCGTTTCTGCTTCTATTATTTACTTAGTTGTCCAGTGAGTTATCAACTCAAGCATTATCCTCTGATGGTTAGTAGCTCTGAAACAGAGACCTTTTCATGGTCATATGAAACTCACATATTAAGCTGGGAAAGATCAGAAAACTGCAGCATAAAGCTAAATGTTGGAGCTCTTGAGAGCGCCTAGCTATCAAGACTTAGTACCATATTGACCTAGTATGTTTATGGAAGACCATAAGGAACCCCCTGGGCTGCACACTAGATTTAGCAGAAAAAACCATTCTGGAGGAAGACAGGGAAGAAAACCAGACTCATAGTTGAGGATATCTTTACTTAACTCTAAAACTATTACAACACAACAGTAACTAAAAGCAAGCAAATGAACCACAAAATCATCCATCTCTTTGCACCAGCAACTTTTTATTCCCCAAATTATTAAGAGCAGTTTTGTGGCAACCAAAATTGCTTATCCTGCCTGATATTAAAGGTTGAACATGAGATATTTAATCCACGAAGAATGTGATTTATCATCATGCAATTTTTTTTAGAGTTATAGCATGCATGCTCTAAATTTCAGGAGCCTTAGTTAGCATTTGAAAGGTAAAGAATCTGGTATATAACAGGCTTATTTTTGATAAAGAATACCAAAAACAACAAAACCCCCTACTTTTGATCTTGATTAGAAGGCCAAGACATTTTCTTCCATAGCCCTTTCTGGTCCACCAAGTTCATTACAACATTCCATCTGCTACTCATAAGCAAAATGCTCACACTTGCAAGATTTAATGCCTTTCTTTAATCTTGATAGAGGGAAGATTTAATTAACTTCTACACAGAACATTTTTGCATTTGTTTTGATCCTGCCACTGAGTCAGCAGTAGAACTTACTCTAGTTGTGTCCTTGTGCATGGCTTGAACAAATTTAGAAATTACCTATTTACTGGCAGACCTATTTCCTGGAATCTCCAGAAATATAGCTAAATTTTGCTCCATTTCTATGTCTTCAGGAAGTATTGAACCTAGGCACTATCTGCAGAGGTTTACTTATAGCTGACTTAGCATCCTGTCATTAACTAGCCTTGCTATTTCTTTTATATATGCATTGCTGTGCTGTTTTATATATTCTTTATTTGGTCTCCAATTCTGAATCAATAAAGTAAATTGGAATTATTCATAATCTGGGATGATAAAATTTGAATTGCTCTTAGTCCCATATTACAAATACATGTATATATTATAATGCATAATGCAAATACAAACATACAAATAAATATAGATTCACTGCTAAACTTTGAGGTCAGATGAGTAATTTGTAACCTCAGGTACCAAGTTGCTTTTTGAATTGGATATATTGAAAATATTTGAAAGTAAAAGCACAGCTTGATGTTTCTCCAACTTTAGTAGGTTTATTAAGAGAGAGACCATTATATAAAATATCATGGCGGCATATCATTTTAATGCCTCATTTTGTTGCATTTACTTTTGCCTGCTTCTGTACTAGTTTCCATGTTTTCAGCTGTACAGGAATAATCAGTAAAGAAGGTACCTTCTGCAGTTTTCCCCCCACATCTCACTGAGCCTGAATTGAAATAGCCTGTTTTCATTAGGAAGGCTGAAAGGAGAACAGAAATGAGATGACATTTTCAGGGTAGGAGCATGCAAAATCTTACTATAGATGGTTTTGCAAAAAATACATGCATACATGCATTTATTTATTTGCTTATTTGCTTTTAAATCACAGTTATAGGCCACTCAAATTCACAATATCATAGGAATATCTGTGCACAGTATGTGTATTACAGAAGATTAGACTGTCAGTTTGGGGCAATCCAAACTGTTAAAATTGCTTGGATATAAAAATTTGCAGCTGGTATCATTAGAAACTACTGGAAGCAGCTGTACTAGCAAAATGATGTAGCAGCATTCTGCAAATGCCTAGGAAGAGAAGAGAATGATGGTCAAGACATCACTAATTAATTATTTTCAGTTGTTACATGCCATTCCCACGTAATAATAATTTACTAAACTAGTATGCTGCCCATCAGCTCATAACAAAGAAATTACAATAAAATAAAACACAAAAAATAAAGATAAAAGATGGCAAGTGCAATGAAATGAGGGGTCTCACTCTCCCTTGCCAATGGCTTGGGTGAAGAGCCAGGTCTTCACAGCTTTTCTAAATAGCAGCAGAAGGGATGTACATGTGTCATCCAGATCTTAGGAGGAACCTCATTTCAGAGGGAAGGCACAACTACAATGAGGAGAGAGTCCTGAGTGATGACATTGTTTAAATAAAGGAGCCTGGACTGTGCCAACCCTGCAGAATTTAATTGGCTGGGCAGATGTAATGGGGTACTGGTAGCAAGTAACCGGACCATAACCAAGTGAATTGAGGGACTATTAAATGAATAGTTAAATGTATTCTTTCTGTCGTGGTGGCACAGTGGTTAGAGTGCAGTACTGCAGGCTGTCAGCATTCCAGTGAAACCCCCCTTTGTCCACTCAGCACTCAGAAACAAAGTTCATCCAAGTAAGAATTAATTGAAAAAGTCATATTGGCACATCTGGGAAAACCTGAATCTGAAAGTTTCAGGTTTTCCCTCCACAAGAGAAAATCAAAGATCCACCCTCTGCCCTCATCACCAATCACATAACCCAATCAAACTCCATCCCAACTGAAGCCCTTTCTTCAAACACTCCTCTTCCAGGTGCAGGTTAACATGTCCTTGACTCTCTTTGAAAGAATGCTGTTCTGTCTAATTCCGCCAGCTCTCTGAATATCCCCCCTTCCATATTCCTAGGCACTAATTGTGGCAGCCTCAGAGCCCTTCATCAAAATATTGCTCCCAAGGCTGACACACACTTGATAGTATATATTAAACTTTTCTTTAGGGATGGATGATTCTGTCAATTTAATGTTTCTCAAGCTTCTTGTCTTACTAACTGTAATTATTCAAATTTGCCTTTTAATATTCATATCTATACGATCTAATGTTAACAACTGAAAAAGAAGCAGGGATGGGAAGGAAGGAAGAAAGGAAGGTTCTAAATAAATTGCTCAAAGGTCAATCGGTTGTTTTTAACTATGAAAAATCCATAGCAGGGATGTCCATGGAGATTCTCAATCATTCGAAACACAATTGTCCCACAGATGCTTTTTCCAAAAGGCAGCTGGATTTTCTTGCTTTTTTTTTTTGAAAACATTTGCTTCTTATCCAAGAAGAGAACTGAAGAAGAGTGCAGAACTGAAGAAGCTTCTTCGATGAGAACTGAAACATTTTCAAAGAAAAAACCGAGAAACTCCATTTTGTTTTTGGAAAAAGCACTTTGGGGACAAAGCAGGAATGAACAATATTTGACTAAGTAGGTCTGGTGACAGAGAAAAGTATTCCAGACCAGCAACTTAAGAACTCCACAAAATGTAGCAGCCAAATTGTTTTCTGGAGTGAATATCAAGGACCATACGATGCCTCTTGTCATTAGAAGACAGAACATTGGGGGAAATACAATACAATGACTTGTTTTACGGTACTATCCTAAACGTGGAATTCTGTCTCTGTGGAGATTAGATGGCCCCCATGTTTCTCTAACCTTGGAAGAGACATAAACACTTGGTTTAGTTTGATTTTATCTGCCTAGACTTTTCATGTATTTTAGCTGTTGCTTTAAGTTATGTGCTGTTCCAGCTTTGGTTGCTTTGTTTTAATGATATAATTTGGTTCTTCCTGTTTTTTCAAACTGTTTGTAAAGTTTTATGGAGGGATTTTTAAAATGGAACTCAAATACGCCATCTTAATCTAACAGCTGAAATTCATGCCAGGCTGAACTGCCATGACCCTCTTTCTATGATCTCAGCCAAGGCCAAATGGGTCTGAGCTTGAGGCAAGAACACTTCGCCATCCAAGTCCACCTTCTGTGAGATGGTCAGTGTGACCTCAAGCTTTTAAGAAACTGATGGAATTGAGGGAACTTTCATTTCACATAGTTTGCTGGCAATTTGCAAGTATAGCCTTGTGATATCAACTGGAAGCATTCTATGCCCCCAAAAAAATAATTTCATGCATGACAGTGCCAATTCAAACTTTTTGTTCAGATGGTCTGAAAACTGGGAAAAACCAAACCAAATGAATATATATCTTAAATACATCCTCAAAAGACCACCCCCTCCACCCCTCAAACCCCCCCACTTCAGTGTGGGTAGAATGCATCTCTTTATGTAGAGAGATGCAAATAACATACCATCCAGAGTCATTGGGAGCTGGGTGATATACAAATTTAAATACCAATAAATAATCCATAATCCAATAATCCATGAAAACCATTTCTATCCTTCAAATTAATAAGCCTGGCATTCATAGTTTGTAACCTATCAAACCAATTGTTCCATAGACTATCTACTGTATCCTAGCCTCCAACCAGTAGCTCTGGGGATATTTTTTTTAAATGTAGTATTTGATCATCTTTGAGTGGCACCTTTATTACACCTTCTTTTCATGTCTCAGAACACATAAGAAACTTGTTGATCTAAATTTTGATCTAATCAGTAATGGGGTGAGAGACAAGAAGAGAACAGAGAAAGTTTATTCAGAGATCAGAAAAAGTGTTGCCTTTTGATAACTACCACACACTAGCAATTCTACAGATAAGAAAGAATTTGAAGCCTGAAGTTTCTTGTAACAGCTGAGATTGGACAACCTGAGGCAATGTTTTAGAAATCTGAACTACCTAATTAAAAATACCATTCTTTCATATTGCATTCTAATATTCTAAATTGTTTTAAATTTTAATTGCTTAGATTTTTAATTGGCTTCCTTTATTATCTGTTAAATAAATGCTAGGTGGTTTCCCCCCAAGATTATTCAGTTGATTACCATTCTCTTAAATTCCCTTCAGGGAAATAGGAACCTGTTGAGCAACAAGTATTCACACATACCTTTGAGTCCTTGATTTTTCCCTGTTGTACCCATTCCAGTATTTTGAGGATGAAGGATTGTCATAGAGAGAACAAAAACAAGAAGTACAGCAAATGAAGTTCAGAATCATAAGACTTAAAATTGGAAGGAGCAGTGTAGGTTCTGTGTTCAGATACCTGCTCTGGAAAGGCATCAAAAGTAGAACACCCATGACAAATAACTGTCCTGCTTTTCCCTGAACATACACAGTAAATACATCCACTCCCAAGATTTCAAGGAATGTGCATGTCTCAGATATGCTATGATGGGACAGGTTGTTCACAGCTATTTTCATTTCTTTGTATACATGTTTGTACATTCAAACTATAGGCTGTGAAACTTTCAATAGCATGAAAGGGACTGAGAACCGTATCTGTTGGTAAGGGCAGCATATGAAAGGAGTGGGAGTTTATTCCAGGAAAAAGTTTGATCTTATTGAGGAAAATTTTCTGTTCTCATGTCCACATCTCAATGCAGCATTTCCTCTCTTTCCAAAGCTTAATTTGTAGAATAGTCTTCTTTTTGTGAAGTGCATGCCCGCTTATTTGAAAAGAAAAAGAGTCACTATCTTTATCAATCCTTTATACAAATCAATTTGAATTCTTTTCTTCAGTGACTGCAACATTCAAACAGAAAGAAAAATGGCCCTTATTACAGCTCTGTCAGAAGACAACTTTCTGTGAAAATGATTTTGGTAACCATATAATTCTGACAGCTCTTTTAAGTAGGGAACAGCAACCTGGAGAAAAGAGGATGTTGGTTGACTTCAGAATGCTTATGGGAAATATTTCATAAGGTACATTTCTGCATGCTTAACTAATTAAATGGTGTTATTTGCTTATTCTGTTTTGGGCAGGGTCCTTCAAGCTAACAACAAGCTGAATTCCCTAAAGCTCATAGAATTTGATGTGGGGAATTTGGGCTTCTACTCACTCTAGATCAGGACTGTGTCCAACTTTGGAAATTTTAAAACCAGTTGAAGTCTACAAGTCTGGCTGGGGAATTCTGGGAGTTGAATTCCACAAGTCTTAAAGTTTCCAAGACCTGAAGTAGGGCTGAAACTTTAGCAAGCTTTTAGATATGTTCTTGCATCCAGCAACATGATGAGTATTCAAGTATTTGATTAAAACTGTCTTGTATCCACCTTCAATCAATGTCATAGGATGTTATCAATTTCTAAGATTTTAGAAGAGAAGCATTTTCCTTTTTTTTTAGTGAGGTAGAATAGAACATAGAATAATAGAGTTGGAAGGGACCTTGGAGATCTTCTGATCCAGCCCTCTGCTCGAGCAGGAGACCCTATATCCATTTTAGACTTCAGTCTTTTCTTGAAAGCCTCCAGTGATGGAGCACTCAGATTTTTAGGTAATTATATAGACTGTAATCTACAAAATTGTAATAAGGCTGTGATGTTCAAGATTCTTTCAGGGCATCATTTCTTCAGCAACTTGTCTATAAGCTGCCAAGGATGAATAACTTCTTTGACATTCTTATTTCCTATTGGCTGGTTGTGTACACTAAATATGCCATTCACTGATTGTTCTGTATTCTCCGTACATATTTATTAAAAAAATAAATCTTGAATTCCATTGCATTAATAAAAGCATGGGTTTAAAAAGAATAAAAACCATGTTAGCAATTGCTTTATGGGTTATGATTTTTATAATCTACTTCCTTCAAGGAAGAATGAGTCTGCTTTCTTCATGAAAGAGGAGCTCAATACAAATTGAAGGAAAAGAGAGTTTTAGGGTGGTAGGGCATTTTAAATTAATTTAGAAATACTTTTTTAAAATGTACATTTTAAAAAACATTATCCCAATAAAAGAAGAAATGGAGAGGAAAAAAATGCAGTGGAGAAAGTCAAAGGGGAGGATGACTTGTAAAGGTTTCATAGTAATAAACTTCAAGATATGATTCACTGCACAGCCTCATAAAAGCTGGAGATGATAAATATTGCTTGTAACTATATCTCTTCAGTTGAGTAACTGCTATTACGCTTTAATGAGCAGCAAATATGTGTTCTGTGAGTGACATACTTCACATTTTGATTTCTTTGTTACAAATGGCTCTCACAAATCGTTCGAGAGAGATGAAAAAATATGTCACAATGTGAATTTCCTAAAATGGAGTTACGTATATACAGTATATACATGTAGAGGACTTCTAATCTCAACATGATTGCCAAAAAAATGGAATGTATAGTGGTCTAAGTTCAAATGCATCTGCCAATTTTATAGTTTTGTGTTAGAAAATCAGGGAATCATAAAAATAATATATATGAATTAAATGCATTACTGGCAACAACTGTGATCTAAAACATGCTGGAAGTTGATGGTAGGGATTCTTGAGGTTGGTATATTATAGGATATTACTTCTCAAGCATTTTCTCTATTTTATTTTATCTGGAAAAATTCCATTAAGAAGGAAAATATGGAATAATGCCACTTGATTGTTAGGCCTATGATCACTCTATCTGAAAGCACACCCAATCTGCATCTACCATGTTTTCCCCAAAATAAGACTGGGTCTTGTATTAATTTTTGCTCAAAAAGATGCATTAAGGTTTATTTTCTGATTAGGTCTTATTTTGGTGGAAATACGGTACTAAATGCGTTTGTCCGACTGACAATCTTAACTGGGGCTTATTTTTTTGGGTAGGGCATACCAGCATCCTGAAAAATCATGGTAGGGCTTATTTTTCAATTGGGTCTTATTTTTGGGGAAATACAGTAGTTGATTAGTGAGATCTGCAGAATTTAAAACCCAAGAAAAAAAATCATAATCAAATAGATAAAGGCTTCACCTTTTTATCAAGTTCCAGCGTCCAATTAAAAACTTGTTCATGTCTTCCATTTGTTTACTCAACCTTCTGATCAGACTTAGAACTGGAGAGAAGTCCAAGAATATTGTAGTGTTATAAACACCAGAGTTCATCAACACATATAATGGCATAAATGATGAAATGGCTTCAACCTTCTGCACTGAGCAGGTATCCAAATGAAAGTATGGCCAATAGATGGATGTCTCCTACAGCTTGGACAATCCAATGAAGAGGGATAGGCTATCATTTTTGATAATTAGTTCCCTTGTCACATTGGTCTTACTGGTAGCAATCTTTTAAGTATTTGACTGGAATCTGCCTTTTTGAAACTTAACTCTTGAACTCTGATGGTAGAAAACATATCTTGGTTTTCTTATGTCTTGTGTTGCTTGTCAAATGTTATTACATTCCCTTCTCTCTTTTCTCAAGGAGCAGCGTATCTAAGTCCCACAGATTCTTCTCATAAGACTTAGTTTACAGACTCTTTTATTATCCTCCTTGCCTTTCCCTGAATCCATTCTAATATGTCTGAATTAGTGCCAGGCCAGAGGAAAAAAATATTTATATCAACTAAATGTAGATGTATATAAATATTTATAATGCATTTATGTAAGTATTTTAATGTATTTAATTCTATCAACTTGTGCTGTTGGATTGGTTCCACAATGTCATCTTACATAATGGTTTAACTTCTTGACAGTGTGGGAATGAATGTGTTGGGGCTGAAGTCCCCCATAACAAAAGGAACTGTGACTAGAATTATTCAGCATCTTGCTCACACCGGAATCCATAGTGACTGGAGATTAACAAGTAGTAAAAGACCTGTTCCCTAATCCAGCACTGCAGATTAAGCCTTAACAAACTGGGCAAAGAATTAGAGCTCTGTTAAATTGTTGGTGAGAGCCAATTTAGTGCAGTGGTTAAGGCCTCAGGTTAAAAACTAGGATACTGTGAGTTCCAGTTATGCCTTAGGCACAAAGCCAACTGGACGTCCTTGGGCCAGTCACTTTCTCTTAGTCCTAGGAAGGAGGCAATGACAAACCACTTCAGGAAAATCTTACCAAGAAAATTACAGGGATTTGTCCAGACAGTTTTTGAGAACCAGACATAATTGAACAGAAGAATTTAAAAAATGTTGACAGCTTCTGTTATGATAGTGGTTTAATATTTTAAAAGCTGTTAGCAATTTAACAGAGTCCTAATTCTTTTAGCATTGGGGTGTGTGAGGTAAATAGGAATGCAAATACAACACAAATACAACATCTATAGCAGACTTTTAGCAGTAAATATGCAAAACCAGGGGTTTTTTGACAGAGGGGAAGAAAGAACGTTTATGCAATTAGTTCAAAAATTCTTGCTATGTTATCTTCATTATTTTTACCCATTTTTCTTACTTTTTTATTCTTATTTTATTTGAAAAGCCCTATGATCAATTGCACTGGAAGTTATTACCCCTTTAATTTAACACATATGGTATCAGTTCAATGCGCTGATCTTTATAGAATGTTTCATTCATAAAGCAAATTATTATTTCTGTTGTATAATAATGTGACTTTTAAGAAATGGAGGTTATCATTTTCCTTCCCCTTTTGTTATCCAGGTTTTGACAGATTTGCAACTTGTAACATTACATGTTGTTGAGTGCAATGGGCACAACCTACTGGTATCATTCAACATTTCATTAGTTCTGGTAGATTAGATTGTATTAATTAACTCAAATTAAGCATTCTTTTAAACTGCCATAAACTGCCATCTCGACATGATAGCTTATTAAAGAACATTTTCTGGTTGTTTGTTAAACTAGACTAAAGTGACAATGCAATTAATAATTGTTTCATCAAACAGAAAGGTCATCTGACAAGGCCGATGTGGCCAAGCTAATTACAAGTGGGTGATATAATATATGACATAAAGCTAAGAAAGAGATCGAGATAATACTTTTGTGATTCTCCAGGGGCTTCACAGCAATTATTTCCTGTCACAAAAGCCTGATAAGATGGTCATTAATAGTGCCATTTTCCTGGGAAACTGAGGCAGAAGATAATTACTTGCTAAGGATCAAAGCTAAATGCTTATGATTGAGATACAACCAAACTGAATATTTATGACTGAGGTAAGATTGGAGCCTATCTTTTCCTAGGCCAGATTTGACCAAATTATCAGCATTATAAAAACTTTACACTCAGAATTAAGTGTGCAAATTGTACAATTTATATGAATACATGGCTGATGTCCAACAAAACTCAGTAAATGTGTTGCCTGAGAATGTTTAAAAGTGAACTACAAGTGAATATAGAGGCTCCTTTACATTTTATGACTAATTGGTCTTCAATGGTGTTTTTTTCAATGACTTTATTTAATTACGTTCTAAACATACCATAACTCTTTGTGATACCAAATTCCCAAACTTAATTTTGCCAAGCATGAAAAAGACCACTTTTCCCTTCCTTGATACCTTAGCCATCTGATGAATCTCACAGTTTACTATCTACTTTCTAAGTTGCGATGTGTGTTAACTTTATATTCAAGCAGGAGACAAAGACATGTCCAAATCTACCAATATTTTCACATAGATTTGGAACAGTATGCAAAAGTCAAAATGACAGTATGGGGCAAAAAAAAAAACCAGTTAAAGATTCAAAATTCCTGCAGTGCACAATTGTACTTTCAAAAGGCAAAAGAATCACTCTTTAAAAATGAAATTTCAGCATTCAAAAGATTTTAAACACTAGTGCAAACAAATGAGCAAATCTGACAAATGTAGGAAGGACCCCATGCTCTCTCTCTATATATATATATGTTTTGTTGTGAGGAGACTTGGTTGCCCATATATGGGAGGAAGTTCATCTACTTCCTTTTTGCCTTTCAGCTCATCTCTAG
>JANHFL010007753.1:376864-388297 GCA_032468155.1 Oxyrhabdium leporinum
GTAGCATCTTTCTATACTTAGGGCCATTTTTTTTTTCTCAGCCTATTGAAAATGCCAGTAAACCACACCTTTTTGTATCTCAGCTATGGTGTTGTTCCTGAAAAACCAGCTATGTGACTTGAACAAACCTTTTTTTTTCTTCTCTGATAGTGTTCTTTTGACTGGCTGATAAGCCAACTACACCCTTTTCTGAAAAAGATAGAATTTGTCATTCCCCTAAACCCATTACTGGATTACAGCAATACATTGTGAGTTAAAAAACATAATTTCCCAATGACTTTTCCAAAGACAATTGATCCAAAGTGTAGCAAAGCAAAAAAAATGAATCCTACAGAAGCCATATCAATATGTTTTTTGCTAATTCTATGTTTTTGGTTAATAGCCATAAAGTATTCTTTACTCTAGCTCTGTATTTTCTAATTCAGCTCTTAGATTGCTGCATGTATCCTCAACCACCTGGGTTTAAAAATGGAATTTCATTGCATTTGGATTTTCTTTCATAGTTTAAATTTCTGCTAAAAAACAGCATAACAGTTGGTTAAATAAATAACAATGCAATAATGCCTTGTCCTCAAGCAGCATTTTTTGCACCTGACCTTTTGTACATGATTATTACTGCAATTTGTCTTATTTGGGAAATAGTCTCTTTTACATGAATAATAGAAATACTTTTCCTAAATGTGGTGAAATGGAAGTTGATCAATTTTGTTTTCCTTACAGCTAAGGTAAAACTAAATTTACCTCGCATCTTTTCTTGGAGATTTTAATTTATTTTTTGTTTAATGTTGCACTCGGAGGACTTGTTTGTGCTGGAAAGAAGACCAGAATAGAATGGTTTATATACAAATATGACAAATAGAAAGGGATTCATTTTCATGGCCAAGAAAAACAAGGCATCTGAATTCCAAGCTCATGAAAGAGTCACCAGAATACTAACTTCCTGGAAATGAGACTGGAGACAACAGTATTAATACTGTTAATGAGTTGCCAGTAACACTCAAGAGTCCAAACCATATCCAGACATTTTTCTCTCAGCATTGGGAACTCAGTCTTACGGAACTTTAATTAAATTGGATACTGTGAAGCAGTGGGCTGTTTTATTCATGCATTTATATCGCACTTGATTTCTCTTCAGTGAAAGACCAGCACTGATAGCATGAATCAGACTTTGGTGGAAAATGTTACCAATGTAACATTGTTGTGATGTGATATAAGAGGCAGTGTTCAATTTCTCCACTCATCCATTGAAGCAGGAAATCATTTGAATCTGCAATCATGAGCAAAGAGCATGCACTGAGAATCAAATCATGAGAAGCTAGTTGCAAATATATATTTTACCTAATAAAGTCCTTGAGCATAAAATGAAAGATCTATTACTCAAAAGTTTTGGCAGGGAATGTTTTCTCTCATGTCATACTTAACATCCTTCAATATTTAGATGTCTCTTATAGTATATATATTTTAGTCTGGTGATGAATTGATATATTGGCAATTCAAAATTATAGGCTATCAAGCAGAGAAAATGACTGCAGAGTATTTCAACCTGCCTAATAATGAACTGTAAGTATTCTAGTGTTGTTTTTAATGAAGAATAAAAGCCTATTATGGGGATCACTAAAGAATAGAATTTATAGAATTTATAAATTCTATATTTATTTATAGAAATTGTTGACTTTTTATTTGAAACAGTGTTAAAGTGTCTTTTATATATATTGATTGCTGAAAAACAGCTGCATTAGTGAAGTTATTTATATTTTAAGAATTGTACTTCAAATAAAGCAACTTTCAAGGTGACCCCATCCTCATTTATCATATACAAAATGAAATGTTATTTTCCTGTTAGAAAAGAAGACTAAGAAACAAAATGGGTGGATTGGGAGCAGCAGTCATAGATTTTCATATATCAGTAAAATTCATATCTACTAAACATGATAGGTTTCTTATGGTTGGGAAAAATATGTATCTTTTTATTCATTCATGCAATATCAATTTAGTGATGAGTTGTGATAGTGATTAAAGTGATATATTCCACTATCATCTCAAAGACTGATCCAAAATGGCCTCTTAATTTAATAACACATATTTACTTCATGCCTCTTCACATCACTCTAGCATTGCCCGCACGGCTATGAGAAGAGCTATTACCAGAGACAAGAGGCATTCAAATAAAAGGATTGTCTTCAAATGGTTTATCTTCTCAATATCCAGATCTTCAAGTAAGTTTGAGAAGAAATCAGCAAACAGTACAAATTATTGAGAATACATTTTGGTCAATATCTGAATTCCAAACCAGGAATCCAAATCATTTCATCTTCAAAGTCAGTGGCATGTATGATGGACAAACTGAGATAATTAGTTTTCAAATTACTGTAGCCAGACCATCTTGGGTCAGGAAAGGATGCAACTTCAAATGATCAGGAGCGGAGGATATATGTCCCACTTTCTTCTGTTGATTTAAATGTATATGAATGCTATCTGATTACAAACTGGACAATTTGCAGCTGAATATAAGGATTCTGTTCCATATGCACTTGATATAAAAAGGAAATTCTATCATAATCTTGTTATCATCAATGGATGTGTGTCTCAGCCTTTAATTACAATGAACACCTTGAATCATTTTAACCACCTCAAAACCACCTATTCCTTCACTTTACTTTTCCTGCCATTTCTGGTTACAAGAACAAAATGGAATCACCAATAAAAGAAACTGAATAATATATATATTTGCCAGTTAGAGGATCAGCTTGAAGTGATTTCCCACATTTTCATCTTTCTGAGTTTTCCAGCCTTTCTGAAACATAATACCTCTTAATAAACATTACGTTGCATCACATTTTAGGGTTTTATTAGTAATCTTTATTCTCTTGTCTTCCATTTTCACATTATTTTGACTTTTAAAGAAACCTACACTTTAAAATGTTACATTACATTTTAAATATGTATGTATGTATGTCTATGTATGTATGTCTATGTATATATGTCTAGGTATGTGTATATATATGTATGTATATGTATATTACCGTAAAATATACAGCTGAAAACAGATTTTGATATGAGCCGAGAATTACATCCTAAAAAGTGTAAAATCAGAAGAATAAATGAATAAATGAGCCATGCTGCAACTCTTGGATAGTTTCCATTTCTGAAATAGGCTGCTAGGAGAAAATGTACTATATCTGTATTCCAGAGCAGATGTATCAACTCCTCTCTAAACCCTTTAGACCAGAGTCCTTGTTCCAAAGGCCATATGCATTATAAAGGATAATGCACAGGAATTGAAATGTTTTCTATAATCTAATTCCAGTCAAAACATAGGATAATAGCTTGGAATTGTGGACTTGTGAGTAAAATGGAACATTATCTTTCCATGAAGAAAAGTCCCTGTTGAAACAGTGGGACAAATACATTAGGAAGGTAACCACAGAGCAAAACGAATGTACAAAGTAGATATTCGATGAGAGGCAATTGAATTATAGCAACCTACATCCCAATTATTTCTATTTAGCAGCAGAGAACTTGTGATTTTAGAACCTTCTTAGGACCTTATGTTTCCATGCACATCTTAGGTTTACCATTACTGTAATGAGGTGTTATATAATAGCTATGAATTTGATCCGGGATATAGCTAAGCCTGAACATACTATGCAATAACATTAAGTCAATTGGAACAGGAATTTATCTTCATCTTCATAATTGCCCAGGTATCTTCAGAGAAATGCCAGCAGATAGATGCAGAGGACTTTCCTTTTCCAAAGAAATTTCAGCTAATTCCCAGTGTGCATTTTGATGTTAATAATATTGTTCTCTTCCCACTACACGTTAGTGTGTGTTCACCTCAACATGAAGTTAAACCCACCTATTCTCCCAAAAAACCAGACCGTGTGCTTTATTGAAAGAACAGGATATAGTGAAACTGGGGAAAATAGGGATGCATACAATGAGAACCAAATACAAGATAGACAGTATTAAGTTACTGCTGAACATGACAATTAATAAATACAAACAATGTAACTCTCACCAGCGATGCTCTGTTTGGGATGTGGGTTTGTCCTTGGATAACCATGTGCTTTTGTTTTCTCCAAATGCTAAAGGAAATGGAGTCTGGCTTCCCAGCGTGCACTTGTTTGAGAGTGCAGGCTGATGGGTAAATGGGTGGGATCAGTTTCAAACAATGTACCTGGGGCATATTTGTCTCTCTGACCCTAGATGGGGCTAGAGAACAACAACAGTATATAAAGATTGTATAGTGTGGCATGACATATATTATTGACATTCTTTGGATTAATGTTTTTGATTACTGAGGCAGTTGTTTCCTTTCAACATCGTTAGGATCTCTCCCTTTCACATTTATACAAATTTTTCAAACTGACAAATTATTTCTACTTCTGGTGTGTGTGTGTGTCTAGTATTACTCTAGTAGTACAACATCCACCAATATGTCTTTCCACTAAACCATGATTCCAAAGTCTTTCTTTAGCAGCCATCATCCATTTTGTGTTTCACTGCTTATTAATAATTGAAGATGTGCATCTTGATTGATGGAGAAACAAAACATGTAATTGTATGCCTCTGCTGTTGTTGCATCTGTGCCTAAGAAAATCCTAGAATGACTGGCTAATAATATAAAGTCAAAATGCCCCTCTGGCTGAGTTCCCAAGAAAACAAAAGCCTTTGCTGTTCTGATAGGAAAACAGATGAGAATGCACAAGCTTCACGATTACATTACATGAAGAAGAGGCACATCATCCAAACCATCATGCTGCAGGATTTGACACAAAACCATGTTAAACAAACACATCATGGGTGGATTTTGCCAAATGCTTTGCAGGCAGGAATTCTTGCCAAGTCTTGTGGAGATGCTGCAAGTGGAATTGTTTAATCTCTCCTCACTACTGCCTCCCTAGAAGAATAAATAAATACAGAATATTAAACATAAGCCCAGCAATATGCTTTCCCGCCCTCCCCTTGCAATGTATTCAGTGGATGTTTAAAACAGAGGCCATGAATCTACATTACTGAGAAAAATAATGCCTTTGATGATGGAGATGACAACACTGTTGGTTCCCTTTCAGGTTATATCTTGCTGCCTTCTTTCAATGTTTCCCACCCTTTACATGCAATTTTGGGGAATGGGCGTTATCAGATCTTGATTTTTGACAGTATGCAAATTGTGTTGGACAGCGAGAAACATCTGTATTTTAAAACATTATATGATGTTTATCAGATTAGCCCAAATCCTCAGGTCAGAGAGATTTTATTGGTCTTTGAAGCAAAGGAAGCTTTTCCATATAGCTATTTTTCTATTTTAAATAAATCTTTTAAACCAACCCTGCTGCAGTTAAGTCATTAACTGTAGTCATTAGTTTAGCAATTTAGCACCTCCCTGGCAACACCATTTTCCCAAGGGATCCCCAGTAAAAGATAATTATTACTCACTAATGAAGCTGAACTACCAACATACCCTACCTGCACAATCTAGTTTATTCTGCTTGAAAGTTCTTAGTTCTTAGGAGAGTCTTCTTATCTTCTTAGCCCACACCAAAAAAAATAGGAGAATAGAATGGAAGGTGGTTTGGCTGTCTGATACAAAGTCCAGAGTTATAGTCAATTACTGGAGCAACTTTGCCATCTTGCTCATAAGATAGATTGAAATGAAACATTTCCTTCTAAAACCAATGAAGCCAGATCTCTATGCATACAAAGAGTTTATTGGGAAAATATATGGAAAACAAGGGCAGGCAGCAGTCATAGACATCATCCTAAGGGTGTTATTTACTGATTTTCTCCTTTAGGATTGTACCACATGAGCACTGAAGAAAGGACAGCTGGACTCATTTGGCCTGTTCTTTTCTGCCCACCTCCTAAACACTTACCTTAATTTTTACAGAAGGTGAAAGATAATCCCTTGGAAGAGATGAGACGATAGCATTATTCAGTTAACTATCTTAAGGTTTCATTTTTATTTATTTTTTTGTCCAGAGACAAAGTACACCTTCCTTGATGGAATTATAAAGGGATAGTTTGGTTTTCACCTGTCATATCTCTGCATAAGTCTGAAAATATGAGACAAACACAAGATGAAATTCATTTCTTTACTTGTCTCATCTCACCTTTATCAGGTGTTTCAGAAGGCATAGTCAAAAACTAAACCTGTTATAGAAATATATTTAGGTTTTTGAACTGTAGTTTCAGACATCTCTGTAATATGTGTCTCATGGATCTTAGTCATATAGTATTTTGTTAAAATGCTGAGGAATGATTTCATTCTTAAAATAATTGAACATTAAATCATGTTTCTACTGAAAGCACAAATATTATACTGAATCAAAGCTATCTGTAATAGACTCAATATTAAAGATTACATGAGTAGGTCAGCATAACATGGCATACACATACTCATAGTTACAGTAATACATGTCTAGATGGATATATCAATATACCATAGCTGCTGTATCTGAGTCACTCAAGACGAACTGAGCTACCTTAGCAGACAGGCAAATGTGTTAGATATTTCCAGCCTAACTTTATGATTATTTCTATTTCACATTTGGGGAGACATTCTTAGACAAATTACATGAGCTTATTTTTTCTTGAAATCCCAAAGTCTTCATCTTTCAACTAATTTTACATTAACCTGTATACAGATTAGGTAAATTTATTTTAAAACTTGATAGCTTGATGTAGTAGTTTTAAGGATTAGGCTAGAAACCAGGAGATTATGAGATTTGATCACACCTTGGACAAGAAGCCAGCTGGTTGACCTTGGGCCAGTCACTGTTCTCAAGCCTAGGAAAGGGACAATGGCAAACCACTTCTGACTAACCTTGCCAAGAAAAATGCAGGAACTTATCTAGATAGTCTCTGAGAGCTAACATGATTGAACAAAAGAAAGAAAGTCTTAAAAGCATTATGGACTAGTCTTGATATAAACTCATAGAGTTGGATGTGGCCATTTAAATTATTGGGTCCAGCTCCCTGCTCAGGGTAATAATCCAATTTAAAACATTCTAGATTGCTCTTGAAGTTTTGATGGATCATATTTAATGTGTGTGTGTCCGTCCATTACTTCTCTGGCTAACTGGTTCCATTGCACTTTCTGCAAGGAAGTCCTTTCTGGAATTCAGTTAAAAAGTGCTTTTCTAAAGCCATTATTATGTATTCTGCACCTTGGAACAAGATTGAACAGGCTGTACCTTCTTCTATGTGACTTTCCTATCTAAATATGAAGAGCATTGTCATATCTTCTCAGTTTCATAACTTTTTTCACAGCTACTGTAAATTCACCAGGCTTCTTCAACCTCTTACCACAGAGCTTAAATTCTGAGACACAGACTGGTTCAAGATTAGAAAAAATGTGCAACAAGGTAGTATTCTGTCACTACTTAAATTTAGTGTAAAATAAGTTACACTAATTTAGTAAAGGCAGTTTTGAGGGATATTAACTGAAAGGAATGAGAAAGAGAAATAAAAATTGGTGATAGGAATGTTAACTTTCTAAGATCTGCAGATGATACCTGTCTACTACAAAAAAATGAAAAGGATATAAAACAATATATCTAAAAAATAAAGACATAAAATAAAGCTGAACTGCATCTACCGTAAATATCAAGAAGACTAAAACAGCTGGAGATGATGACATTATGATGAAAAATAACAATTAAGAAATTGAATTGGTCCATGAGTTTATTTTTCTTGAAATAATGCCTCTACGCACGAGAAATTGGACTTGTAGTAATTACTACTATACAGAAGATCTAGAGAAGCAAGGACATATATTTTAATACCAGGTAGAGAATAGTACAAATTGTTTTTGTATAAGCAGTTATGATTGTGAAAGTTGGATAATAATAAAAAACCTGATAGAAAATAGACTTCTTATGATTTTATGTCTACCACATATACTATGGAAGGCAAAAATAACAATGAGATTTTAGAATTTATCAAGACAGGAATATTACTGGAAATTAATATTAACAAGCTATAACTATTTCACTAGGAAAGGTTGGTGATGCTAGAAAACAAGGCTAGCAAAGAAAGATGGAAATTGTATCAAAGAAGTTAATGGTTTTAAATGTAGACATTTTATACACAGTAATAAAACACTAATAAGAATGGAGAAATTATAAACTCTGAAAGACAGATGTGACTGAAAAGATGAAGAGAAAGAGAAGAGATTTTGGTAATTATATTTTCTCATGGTGCATACAGATCAATTATTTTATGATTTCTCTGCAATCTTTCCAGGAATTCTAAATTTATGGGATTTTTAAAAGGACTTTGAATTTGGCTTGTATTTCAGTTGTGACTGTCCTTTTTCAAGATTCTTTGCCAAGCTGCTTGCCTTTCTTTACCTCTTCCCAGAAGTACATAGAAGTAACAGTTTCAAATAATTTCTGCATAACAGTTCATACATTTAATAATGATTCTTATTAATAATTGGTCAACTGTCATTCCTGAAACTTTCTATGGAGTTATTAGCCATCATTTATCACAACCTGACAGTCAGCCACTTAACAGTCAGCAAATCTAGCGTTTTTGAAAAAAATCTTAATTCTTTGAGAAGATGAGTTATCAAAAAATTCCAAGGTGAAGAGAACAAAAAGGAAGAAGAATTCAGTGACTGAGAGGCTTATTTTCATTCAGTTTGTTACATGGCCTTTATTGGTCCTATTTCATCTGGGCAGGATAAAATCAAACAATTTGGAGAACCCAATATTCTTGGATTCATGGTTATTTCCTGTACTTCCAAGCAATCCTTATTTCAGTTTCCCAATCTTTCCCTTATATATATTCCACACCATTCATTTACAGACTGACTTTTTTTTCCCTTTAGGATCCCAGTTTCATTTATTACAAGTTATTCCCAGTCTCTCATACCTTTCTCACAATCTTTTCCTCCTCCTAAACTAGTTGTAGAAAAGGGGGCAATGGAAAGAAACCCTTCAACTTCCAAACTTCCAACTTCATTTGCTCATTTAACACAGATGCTCTTGTGATTATTCTTCAGTAATTTGGCAGGTTTCTTACCTGAGAAACCTTTATACTGTCTTGTGTGCAGTTTTAAAAAATAAATTTACCAACCAGTGAGAACATGGAAAAAAATTAAGGAAATAATTTTGCATCAACCTAAAAGTAAAATTCTACTCAAATGAATAGCATTAAAATGATTTTACTGTCTGTGGATCCTGTTTTAAAATATATTGACTTTAGTAGAGTAGTATCTTTAAAGATAAACTTGTTTATGGGGAAAGCAATATGTATATATATATATATATATATAGAGAGAGAGAGAGAGAGAGCAGTCTCTTTTCAGAATGAGGTCTTTTTCCAGTGCAAAGAAACATGAATGCTATTATTTCCTGCTATTTTTAATGATTTCTAGATGACAAATATAGCTTCCAAATTCTGCATCTTTCAACTGTAGATTATTGTAGATAAAATCTGCTTTACTGTGACAAACAAGCAGATGCCAAACAACTGAAGCGTACTGAGAAAATTAATGATTTGAGAAAATAAATGCCTAGAAAGAAAGAAAAGGGAGGATTAAAAAAAAAGATTGACAACTTGGCACATCCTCTTACTTGAGCAAAACTGGTATTGCAATTTTGCTATCATGCTCAATGCAAATTAGGTAATATTTTAGCAGTAACATGATTTGTATACTGCCCCAATCATTTCATTCTTTGCCTGTACACAACTGTATAGACACTAATATATATTTGTGCCTTCAACTTATTGTTGGCTCCTGGCAATCTGTACAGTTTTCTTGGCAACATTTTTAGAAATGGTTTGCCATGGCCTTCTTCCTGTAGCTGAGAGGCATAACATCCAGATGTCTATGTGCCTAATACACACTAGAATTCAGAGTTTCTAAGTTTTTAGTCCAGTGCCTTTAACCATTACACATACAATACATAATGCAACATCATATGGTAGCCAAAATAAATACAATACATTAATGAAATTTCAAGTGAATGACAAAATTTAGGATATTTCTGATATAAAATCCCCCCAAAGAGGCAATAATTTACTTTGTGGTTTGCTTAACATGTTTGTCTTACTTCTTCTTAATTTCAGAACTACAGACATCTTTCCTAATGGAGCCACTGTGTTTCTTTGAATTCCTCCAGTCCTTTTAATAATATATCAATCATAGATACCTTCAGCTTGCAACAAGTAGTTAACCTTGGCTTATACCAGGGGTCTCCAACCTTTTAGACTCAGGGAACACCAAATTCATAATTTTAAATCCCGCGGACCACTAATATGATTTTTTTTAAAGGCCTGAGAGAAAGCGCCTGGTCCAGGTACAAAGCCTTCCAGGAACCTCTTTTGTGTTCTTCTCTCAAAAAGCTTGGTCAATCTGAGTAAAGGAAAACGAAGATGGGCAGACTGACAGTGGCTTGCTGACATTGGTGGGAAAGTCGTCCCATATTCCAGGCCGGTGCACCGGGGTGGAGGAGCTGCTCCGGGTTGACCAAAGGGCCAGTCCTGTGACTACTACAGCTCTGGAATATGGGACTGACCCGTGGTGGGGATGAAAATCTCCACATAGGGGGTGGCACATGCAATGTGCAACTTTGCAGGTGGTGCATTGTGCACAAAGGAGCGCAGTCCTCACCGGCCAGAATGAGGTAATGGTGCTGTTGCAGCAGTGCGGGGGACAGAATAAGTGGGCTGAAGTGGCAGTGGCAATGGCTGGAAGGTGCAGGAGTGAAGTGCTACTCGCATTTGCACAGCATCAGCATTCTGCCTTCACTGTGGTATATTTGCTCCAACTGGTGGTGCCAAGGCATCTCCTGCCACTTGGGGCTCGGAGTGGTAAACCGCATCTGGGAAGCACTACAGCAGAGAGAAGCAGCCAGAGTGAACCCTAGCTTTGCTGTCCATTGTGAATGCTAAATCGTCCCCCTGCAAACTCTCATCTCTCGAGGAGCCTGGCCGAAATTTCCCGCGCCACTTCCGCTTCAGAGCTTTGACTTCCAGGGACAGGATAGGATCCTTCAGACAGATAGCTTAGCCACCTGTTAGCGGAGAGAAGCATCCGAGATCAACCCTAGCTTTGCTTTTTTTTTGGACTTCCAGTTGCACTTCTGGTGGTGTCAGGAGCGAGGATTGCGAGCTTCGCAGTCACCCCCCGCCCGAGCTTTCCTTGTTGGAGGGCTCCGAAAGCAGCCATAGCCACCCTGTAGGGGTGATGAAGTAAAGGGGAGCACCTGGCAGGTCGAGGGGAGCTGCATCTCTCCTTCCTGACTAGGAAAATTCCCCTCATCCAAAGACAGGGAACAGCAGCAACCAAAATGGCCACCATGAAATTGGAAACAGCCGAGATACCCAAGACTGTGCAGGAGCAAAGTAGGTGAATGGTGTCTGGAACTGGGTGAGAATGAACATTTTATCTCATTTGAAACCCCAAAAGAATCAGTAAAA
>JANHFL010007753.1:418215-431392 GCA_032468155.1 Oxyrhabdium leporinum
TGGGCCACATGGGGACTCCTGGGAGGGGCGGGGCAGGGTGGGAGGTGTGGGGCAGGGTGGGTGGAGCCAACCAGGATTGGAATTTGGTGGTTCGCTGAACTGCAAAGAATCTTTGTTACGGGTCCGTCTGAACCTGTGCAAATCCATAGCAGCCCACCCCTGGAAAGGACTCCCGAGAACAATGTAGACAGCCAAGGGAAAACAACGATGACAACAACAAATAGATCATTGAAGAAATCAGAGTTGTCCCTTGAGGCACATATGACTAGGTACAAATTAGCATCTACTGCCACATTATGCAAAGACCCAATTCTTTGGAGAAATCCCTAATGTGGAGAAAAGTAGAAGGAAAGAGAAGAAAAGGATGACCAACAAGGTAGATTGACTCAGATAAACACCAGATACAGTGGTGATGGGTTTGCTGTTGTTAGGACAAATAATCTTGGAAAAAATATAACTATATGGTTACTAAGAAGTAGTACTAATTTAATGATCTATAATCAATCTGCTTTAAAATGGAGATGAACACTGCCTCCTATAGTTGGAAATGGCTTGTGGAGTAAAATTTACAGGCACTCCTTTATTTTCACTCAATCAATCAATCGCCAATAATGTGATAATAAAGGCTGTTCAAATGAAATAATAATCTGGTTATATTATGCCTGTAGGAAATATATGTAGAGAGTTTCAAGTGAACTGCAATGGAATGAAATTCCATGTCCCAGCTACAGCACATAATAGCATTGTCAGCCTTGGAAGCCATAATTGAGAGACCTCTACAGACTGCCACACTAAACACATGGGGATTAGGGAGGAGGTAATTTCTCATACAGTTAGAGGGGTTCATAGACACAACAACATTCTTTCTAACTGTGCCAAGGCCATCCTGTCCAGCACCTGGCAGAGGAGTGACAAGACGGAATGAAGGATGATGAGTATAGACTAGGATTGGAGAACGTGATGCATGATGGTGGAGAAGAGGTGGATCTTTGATTCTCTTTTGGGTGGGGAAAAACCTGGGTCTTCAGATTCAGGTTTTTCCCAGATGTGCCAACATGATTTCTTTAATAAACTTTTATTTGGATGAATTCTTATCTGAGTGCTGAGCGATTTATTGGAACTTGGATGGAACACTGACAAGCATTTTGATAATGCAGTTTTTGAAGGTAAAAGATTTCAACTAAAAACAGAGGAAAATCCTATAATAATTTACTGTTCTTTAGTAGCAGACAGTTTATACAGTTTAAAGAATATTTCAACTGTCAATAAATCTTCACTTTATCCAGTTCCTTGAAAACAGATGACAGCTGATTAACAGAAGTATAATGGCAAGTAAGGGAAAAAACCTTCAAGAAGCAGAAATGGTTATGCTATAATTAATTTGAGTAGGGAAGTACAGTATTTATATGGTTTTGCTTTCAGCAAAATATAATTTAAGATTTTTGAGATTTGTTTTTCAAAACAGTTAAGTAGATTGCAAACCACACTGATGACTGCTTAGTCATTCTACCTTAATTTATGAAAAACAATTTGGTTATCCTTAGCTGACATTATAATATTTTTAGATAATTTCATGAAAGTTAAACATGGAAGTTTAGGTGACGGTGATAATGGTAATGATCAAGTGCAGCTCCCAGGTGCTGCACTAGTGTACAAGTAGTCCTCAACTTATGGTCATAATTGAGCTCCAAATTTCCATTGCTGAGCAAGATGGTTATTAAGTGAAATTTGTCCCATTTTATGACATTTCTTGCACAGTTGTTAAGTGAATCACTGCAACTGTTAAGTCAGTAACATGGTTGTTAAGTGAATCTGGCTTCCTGACTTTGCTTGTCAGAAGGTCACAAAAGATGATCACATGACCCCAGGACACTGCAACTGTCAGAAATACATGCCAGTTACCAAGCATCCAAATTTTGATCACGGGACCGCAGAGATGCTGCAAAGGTTGTAAGTGTGAAAAAGGGTTGTAAGTCATTTTTTCAGAACCATCGTAACATTGAACAGTAAGTTGTAAGTTGTAAGGGATGTAAGTTCAGGGCTATCTGTATTGACAATTTGTGCCATAGATGTGTATATGAACACATTTCCTTCTCTGGTCCACTGTGGCATGAAGTATATAACTTAGCTTATACTTAGGGCACCTCCAACATTTTCCTCACGCTAAACAAAAGGATACAGCACAACTATATTAGACTGTTGTCCTGCTTCACTGATCTCACTATACAGAAAATGAATCTGCAGGTTCTTCAGTAAAAGAGAAGGAAAGGGTTCACTCTACTGCAGCTTTCTGTAAGGTTGAATCCAGAACTCAGAAACATTTAAGATTGGAAAAATTTAAGATCTGATTTCCAAGTCATTGCGAGAGGAATTGGGCAAATGCAAACCAGCATGTTCTCTTTCGAATTGCATGTGGTAAGCTATATGTGGTAAGAATGTTTTAAATTATCAAATGATATACAATTTTACTTAAAACCCACAAGATAATTTCACTAATTATGGTAGGAGTCTGTACAGCATGATGCAGTGATGAAGATACTGGACTACAGATGGGGAGATCCAGGTTTCAGTTTTTCCTTAGGCATGGAAACCAGTAGGACCAGTCACTCTCTCTCAGGCCTAATCAGTGGCAGGCAACAACAACAACAACAAAAATCCTGATAAACAAACCACCATGTGTTGATTGCTTTGCTATAAGAACTAGGTGACTGCTGTTCAAAAATAAGTGGATTCTACATTTGTGTGGAGAAATGTTAAAAACAGTAACAGTGACAATTGTAGGAGTCGGGACTTAGAATTAATTTTCTTTTGAAAAATGAAAAAAAAATGTGACTACACAAACCCTGCCATACCAATTTATCATAAGACATATTTGAATTTTTATAAATGGTATACTTGTAGATCTATTTTAGAAGCTTCCATACATTTACATTTAAATTATGGACTATTTATTAGATAAACTCAATATTCTTTTAGGAATTAGGCTTTGATCATTTATGCCATAGCCAAATATTCATTACTATCTGCTAGATAAACTCTTTTTTGCCTTTAAAGGCTAAGAGATTTTAAAAGGATTGATTTTGTATCTATGTGATAGGTTGGGTTCCAAAAATTTAAATATCATCTGATGCTATACTTTCTTCCATTTGGTTGATAATAGCAGCAATAACAAGCTCTAAATTCAAATCATTATGTAAAAACCAATCAACCAAGACAAATGAAATGATCCTATTTCCCCATTATTCATATTTTAAAAGAAGAACAATCAAGTGATGTTGTTGCTGCCTTCAACTTGTTGGATATTTAGAAACTGGGTAGCAATGAATTGGAAATGTTTAATTACTTTCGTTGTCACTCAACAAAATTGATTTTTATCAAGGGAAATTAAGGCTTCAAAAAGCGATACAGGAGCAGAAGACTTGGTGAAATCACATGGTCCATATAACAGAGGAATGAGCAGTTGACTAATCCAGACTCAGTAATGAGGAAGAAGGAAAGAAGTCATTAGTGAGCTGTTAATAATGGCTTGTGTATGCAACCTTTAGGCAAATTGCCTGCTTTGATTGACATTGCACAAGTGAAACCATCCCACCTCAATCTTTTTCTTACCTAATTATAGCAGAAAGACTATCATTCCATCCCCTTAAATCAAATCATTATTACATCCTAGAATTAATTCTGCCATTCATGTTTGCACAAAAGCAGTCAAGTTTTAAATTCATTTTAGAAGGCATTAGCTTTGGTGAAGTAATTTATGTAACTCTTTCGGACTTAGTCCCTAAATCCGTGAAACTAAATCCTATCATCAAATCCTGATAAAAAGTATTTAGCAGTTATAAAGAAGATGGAAGGAAGCAAATTAATCTAGACTGGCATCCTCTCTTGACTACTATACTGAAATGCCCACAAAAGAGTTGTGGACTTCAAAGCCCAGAATTCCTCAGCCAGCCAAATATTCTTCCCTAAAATTATGGTAAGGAAAAATCTCCCTGGGATCTAACTTAACTCCTACCAATTTCATAGATTTGTCCGCCATTTTCTTTGCAACAGTATAGAAGTGGGCTGCCATTACCAGCTTTCAGATTGCTCTTTGTGACTTCCACGACTACTTTGTAGCCTAGGATTCTCAAGTTATCTTCGGCTACCCATCTCTCACTATCCATTCTCAGGCTATCCATCTTTAGCTCTGACACTGTTTAGCTTTTTCAAGATCAACCATGGTCAGGGAGGTTATGCTACCTGCTCTGTTATTTGAAATATAAGCAGTAATTTAACATCTGAATGAAAACAAAATGATATAAAACCGAAGTTCCAGTGGGAGAGAAATTGTTGTTATGAGAAGTTTCCCATTGCTTTCCAAGAGAGGCCATGAACTGGAAGAACTGCAATAAATACATGAATTTTATCCAGCTTAACTAAGAGATATGTCTTCCCCACTCCTTTTTTTGTTTATTTGTTCTGACCTTTTTTTAACCAATCTGGAGCAACCAACAGGGATGTCTCAAGATGGTGTGAAACAGCAAATAAGTTTCCTCCTCTCTGTCCTCCACCCATAATCTTCCTAAGACTCAAGACCATCTATGTGACTGACTCTTGAGAGGTTAACAAAAAAATAATGCACATGTACCTTTGCTTCTCTCAGGCAATAAAATTACAATAACAAGGTAAGGAATCAAACATTTTGCCTGTTGATGAAACCCCATCCCCAGCTAGTAAGTCTGTCCTTATCAGCTAGTAGCATATTCTGAGAATACTTTTCAATACATGTAGCCCTCAAGGCTTTATACAATTAGAACAGTGTGAAAGGAGATGAGAAATAATGCACTCATCCTATGTGAAGCCATTATGGACTCCAGTGCTTTTCATCTACTGGAGGGCAAACTTCATCTAATACAGCACAAACTTTTCTTTCTGGTGGCAACAGAGATGATTTTCCCCAGTACATTATAGAACACAACTAGAATTCTACCTGGGGCAAATATCAGGTTTCAACCCCTGCACCCCATCTCCTTCCTGCAAATACAAAACTGTCACTCTTGCTGTTCAGCTGAAAAGGTAGATTAGGTATTTATCTGGCAGGAAAACTCATTGCTGTCAACTTGTGAAGCTTCCTTGACCTGCTCCAAAGTTGCCATAGGCAGGGGGATTGGAAAATGTACCTCGCAGCTGCACCAAGGAATTTATTCCTCAGTCATAACATGACGCAGTCTGGCCAAGCAAGTCAAGCCATCTCCAATGGGTACCAGCAATGCCTGGAGGGAGTGACTTCCACAACCCGTGAAATTACCTCGTTGGGGAATGTGACTGGTGACACATTTGGGGGGAGGGGGAAACAGGTCAGAGGCAAGGCACAAAGGGGGTGAAGTCAGAGTTGGCTTCACCTAGGTAATGCTGACATGGTGCTCCTAATAAAAGACTGGATTTTAATTGCCAGATGGCTTGAGTTATTGGTTAGGGCACTGGCTGGAACCCTGACACTCAGCAGCTTGCCAAGCAAGCTTTCCTTTGTCCAGAGTTTCCGCAGAATTTTCTTCATTTTAGAACTTGCCAGAGTCCAATCCTGAGGGACAGGAGCTGGTGCCAGGCATTGGGATGCTTGGTGGCATTGCTGCCCACACCTTGATTGTGGTTGCAGGGATCGGCTTCAGCTCTACAACCTATTTTACACTGGTTTGACATCCCAGGGGTTGCTTAGGGGTTTTTCCCAAAGTGGGTTTCCAGTGAGGGTGGATCTCAAAGTCCATAGTCACTGCCATTCAACACCATTCCTGTATGCGGTCAGGGACACCCCTGAAGACACAAGCTTGCCTGAGGTCCTGATCCAGGGCCTCTTTGAAATGATGAATGAAGAGGCATTCTGGACAGTCTCTTAGTTTTCCCGCCATTCTCCGGAATTCACAGATCAATTCCTTCGCAGGCTGGCCCCTTTGCTTCAGGTCTTTGACCTTGGCCTCTGCTTCTTATCTCTGGGAAGTATC
The DNA here is from genome assembly GCA_032468155.1 of Oxyrhabdium leporinum. Lineage (NCBI taxonomy): Eukaryota > Metazoa > Chordata > Lepidosauria > Squamata > Cyclocoridae > Oxyrhabdium > Oxyrhabdium leporinum. The sequence goes on from JANHFL010007753.1 coordinate 424,194, forward strand.
CTTGAATTGGGTCCTTAGCAGCTGCGTGAACCCGTCGACATCCTCTAGTTCCAGGGCCCCTTTGTCGTGTAATTGGGCTATCCATTCAGCTGCTTCCCCTTCCATCATATTGTCCGCAATTGCTGAGATTATCTCCTGATCCGATACTGAGCTCCATAGCAGTCAAGATGAGACCAGATCCTGTTCAGGAAGTACGTCAGCTTCCCTGGGGGTCAAAAGTAGCTCTGAACCATGGGGGAGGGGCGGCTGGTGGTACCAGCAGTGGAGCTGGGACTGGTTTGCAGCTGGGACTGGCATCCATTGGAATTGCACCCAGCCCTGCCTGGGATAGAATATCCATCCAGGGGGGATTTGGTCTGCAGGGGGCAGTCGGAGAGGCTGCAGGTGAGGAGGGCTACTCGGCCACAGAAGTCTATGGTCTGCCTCCATGTCTCCAGGCTGGAATGGCCCAGAGGCCCCGGCTGCTAGCTGACCACAGCTCCCGGTTGAGCTGGACCCAGCAAGGAAGGCTCAGGAGTGCCCCGCTTTGAACTATGGAATGAGGCAGATGCTCCACTCTGGGCTGTCATGTTCCCTTGGTAGGGAAGGTAAACGTAGGCTGAACCAAGACTCAGCTGGACTGGTCACTTGGAGGGAGTTGAGTGATGCTGCCCATGCTAAGCTGACCAAATCTCTCCAGGAGGCCGACCAGTGACTGGCTTCGAGAAGGCGGCGAGAGACCCCACTCCATGGACTCACTGAGTTTGAGGAGTCTTTTTGGTCTCCACTTGAAGACTGTGGTGTGCTTGGCCTGGCCTTATGCAATCTGGGGTTCCTGGAGGATCGGCCTGCCAACCAGCTCTTGGGGTGGTGTGATTTCTGCAGCGTCACCCCATTGCGAGGGATCCATCTGCACGATCTGCCAGGGTGCAAGGTCTTTGGGCCAAGTGCCCTGCCGATGCTCAACCTCCTCAGCCTCCGGTTCAGCTACCACCACTTAAGGGGTAACACAGGGTTCCACAGACATTTTCTGAACTAGCTCCGGTGGCTCCCTCAATGGTCACAGTCTTCTCCTCCATCGTCCCTGAGTCTTTGCGCTACCTGGTAGACCGGGAATGCACCTGGGGCTCAGGACCCTGGACAGTGGCCCCATGGTGTGGGGAGCTGCTTGGTAGTTTTAAAAGCAGATTGAGGTTAGTGTCACAGCTCCAAGTAACACCCCCAACAGAATTAAAACTCTGAGACAGGCATCTTCCTCAAAGTATATATTTATTAGAGATGTCATATTGACAAATCTGGGGGGAAACCTGAATCTGAAAGCCCTGCATTTTCCCCACCCCAAGTAAATTCAAAGCTCCTTCCCTTCCATACACATGTGCATCACATAGTCCAATCAAGTCCCTGTCCTAACTTTGGTTAACTTCCAGTCATGTCATCCCAGGTGCTGGCGAGATGTCCTTGACTCCCAAGGGAAAGAATGTTGTTATGATTACACACCCCACACTATCTTCACCTCCCCCCTTCCATTCCCACAGCTTGCCCAGCCAGCGCTGCGGCATCCCCAAAGACTCCCATTAAAGATGGCTCCAGGGCTGACACCTATGCCATTTCAGATAAATTACTATCTAGTCTCTCCTTAAAAACCTCCAGTGATGGAGTGCCCATGATTTCTGAAGGCAATGGTTTCTTCCTGAATTTCTTGTTTTTCTTTTTCAGTGGTATTGTGCTGAACTGGGCTTTTATGATCTCATTTTTCAGTTTCTTGAGTTGTTTTCCCCTTTAGGATTTTTATCCATGGAATCTTTCCTAGGCTCTGAGTTTGTTAAAATCAGCTCCTATGCTTTCTCTGAGTTTGTTAAAATCACTGGTTGGATTATTTTCTATTGCTTGTGCTTGCATTACATTGAATTCCAGTACGATGGAATTTTCACCTCGAGTTCTGGCAATTTCCTCTCCCTCTATCACTTCTTCTCTATTAGTAAGTATTAGGTCCAGTATAGCTTTATTTCTTGTTCCCTCCTCTACCTTTTGGATGACAAAGTTGGATAGGTTGGATAGGAATCTATTTGATCTCCAACTCACTGCATAGTTAGTCTCCCAGTTGATACCTGGCTACTTGAAGTCTCCCATTACTACTGTGGTATGCTTCCTACATACATTTGTTAACTGGTTGGCATAGAGTTTATCTATTTCTTCTGATTGGGTGGGTGGGTGGCCTAAGTGGTGGGATTCAGCCAGTTCGCACCAGTTCAGAGAACCGGCAGCTAACTTTCTGAGCAGTTCAGTGAACTGGCTGTTAGAAGAAATCTCCTTCCAACAGCCTTTTGTTTTTCCCACCTTATGAGGTTAATCCTGTCAGGGAGGCAGGAAGGAGGCATTCTGGTGTGCCTCTGTGTGTTGTTTCTAGCCTAATCCTGCTTATCTTTATTGCATTGCTTAAGTGTTTTCCAAAACTGCCTCTGCAGTTAAGCCTTGTTACATTGTAACAGTCGTTAATGGTTCTTGGCAGTATGTCCAGACTTTCTATAGCCTGAGCAGCTTCTCTGGAGTTTTTTTTTTCATTTGCTGGTACTTCTATTCCGGGACTTGACTTTCTTAAAGTGGAAGGGTTGTTTTAAGCTCTTTACACTGCTTTAGTGGTTCCTGGCACTGTCCTTTTGGGCTGTACTTGCAACACAGCTGAATCCCCTCCCAGCCACTCCTTGCCTTCTTTGTCCCCAATTAAAGGTGGGAGAGGGTAATTGCAGGCCTCTTTCTTCCCTGGATCCGTAATCTTCTCTATGATGTCTTTTTACAAGTGGGCAGGTGGAAGATGGTATTGGTGATGATCAGATCATGAGCCGCAAATGTCTTCAGTAGTAATAGGCCATTGTTGTTACAGTTGTCAATTCCATTTTTTCCAATGATGCCATCCCAGGCAGAGTGATCAGATCCTACTCTTGCATTGAAATCACCAAGTAGAATCAGCCTGTCAGTGAACTTCACGGATGAGAGTAGGGCATCAAAATCTTCATAAAACTTATCATACTGGATGCACCCATGCTCCAAACACTGGCATTTTATTGATTATGTAATCATGCAGAGGAATGACAGGGTATAAGGATGACCAAGGCCATGCCAAGTGCTGACTGTTGTCAACGTCCAAGACAGTGTACCATTCAAAGTGGCCACAACATGCCACTTTGGAGTTGCCACACACACACAGGGGGAGGGGGATGCATGGGACCTCAGATGGGTGTAGGGTGATGGGACTCACACTGGGATAGGAACAAGGAAGGCAAGCCTGCTGCAGTCGGTTTAGAAACCATCCAGGCCTGAAGAGTACTTGTTGGAGCCAGTCAGAGAGCAACCGGGCTTGAAGAGTGCTTGCTGGAGTTGGGCCAAAAATGTACTTACTGGAGCCAGCCAGGGAGCAACTGGGCTGCAGCAAGAGTACTTGCTGGAGCCAGTCAGGAGCAACCAGGAACGGTAGGGCAGAGCATGCTGAGTCTGTATAGCCAGCTGGCTAGCAGAAGCCAGTAATGCTGACTAGAAACCCTTTTACTTGTATTGTTCACCACGTGCCACGCTGAGACTCCAGTAAAGAGACCGCTCTGCTCACAGTGTGGCCTCTTCTTTTGCTGGCTTGGCTTGGAAACATGACAACTGTTGGACTGACCACAGACTCAACATCTCCAAATTAAGCTTTCACATCAAGCCAAAGAGACAGCTGCAGGGAAACAAAGCTGTGATGAAAGAGATCAATGTCAATAAACTAAGGAACCCCAACACAGCAGCTTCACTAGCAGAAGATCTTTCATAGCTGCAATTAGAGAGAAATTCTGAGAAGGACTGGGAATGCTTCTGGGGTATTGTGTACTCTTCTGCATTAATGGTTCTTGGACTCTTACACAGGAAACAGCAGGACTGGTTTGACGAAAATGATGAAGAGATCAAGGTTCTTCTTGCTGGAAAAACATCGCCTTCACCATGCTCATCAGAATGATCCGTCATCAACAGCTAAGAAAAATGCCTTCAACAACACTCACAGGACCGTACAGAGCAAGCTTTGCAAGATGCAGGACTCCTGGTTGAGTGCTAAAGCAGATTGGCAGCTTGCAGAGGCCTCGCAATTATGGCTGAATTATGAAATTCAGAAGTTTGCTGATAGAAATGATGCCAAACGGTTCTACGAAGCCCTCAGATCCTTGTATGGACCTCAGCCCTCAGGGAGCTCTGCTCTACTGGACTCAGATGGTGCAACTCTCATTACTGAGAAGAGTCTGATTTTACAGCATTGGGCTGAGCACTTCCAATCTGTACTGAACCACCCATCTTCCATCAACAATGAGGTGATTGACAGAATGCCCCAGGTGGATATCAATTACAGCCTGGATGCCCCACCATCAAAGACTGAAACCCTATAGGCCATCAGCCAACTGCCTAGTAGCAAGGCTCCAGGATCAGATGTGATCCCAGTGGAAATCTATAAGAATGGTGGTGCAGTGCTTGTCGACAAACTTACTCAACTGTTCCAGTCCTTCTGGGATCAAGGATCCATTCCTCAGGCACTGAAAGATGCATCCATTGTACACCTCTATAAGAGGAAAGGGAATTGACAAGTCTGCGATAATCATAGAGGGATATCATTGCAGGCAAGATTCTTGCACAACTGTTGCTGAACTGCCTGACTGACCACCTGGAACAGAGTTTATTACCCAAGGCACAATGCAGTTTCTGCAAAGAGCGTGGCACTGTGGACATGATCTTCACAGCCCGTAGCTCCAAGAGAAGTGTCAAGAGCAGAATCGTGAATTATACACCACCTTTGTGGATCTCACCAAGGCTTTTGAGACTCAATCGCAAAAGGTCTGTGGTGCATCATGTCAAAGTTTGGGTGTCCTGATAGATTCATCCTGATGGTACATCACTTTCACAAAGGCATGACAGCTCATGTTCTGGATGACAGAGAAGCTTCAGAGGCCTTTCCCATCACAAATGGCATCAAGCAAGGGTGCGTGCTTGCACCGACCCTGTTCAGAATAATGTTTTCAGCCCTGCTGTCAGATGCCTTCCAGAACAGTTCCTTGGGAGTCAGCCTGAGATATAGGACTGATGGGAGACTGTTCAACCTGCAAAGACTCCAGGCTGTCACCAAGATAAAGGAGACTGTGCTACGAGACCTCCTTTTTGCTGTGCTCTGAATGCTGGATCAGAGCAGAAAATACAAGCCAGAGTGGACAAATTCGCAGTAGCATGTGACAACTCCTCATCAACACAAAGAAAACCAAAATGATGCACCAGCCAGCTCCAAATGCCCAACACCAAGAGCCCATCATCACAGTGAAGGGACAAAAGCTGCAAGCAGTGGACCAATTTGCATACCTTGGTAGCACCCTCTCCCATGCAGTGACAATTGACATTAAGGTCAACTGCAGAATCACCAAGACAAGATCTGCATTTAGCAGACTACTGACCAACGTGTGGGACCGCCATGGAATAAGCCTTTTAACAAAGCTCAAAGTCTATCAAGCTGTAGTGCTAAGTACCCTGATGTATGCCAGTGAGACTTGGACTGTATACAGGAGGCATGCTGGGCAACTGAACCACTTCCACACAACCTGCCTCCGCAGACTTCTGAGGATCCGGTGGCAGAACAAGGTGCCAGGCACAGAAGTCCTCTCCAGAGCAAGCCTGCCATCAGTTTACACCTTGCTGATTAAAGCCCAGACACACTGGAGAGGCCATGTTGCAAGGATGCCAGACCACCGCATTCCCAAATATGGTGAGCTGTCTCAAGGAAAACTATCACATGGGGACAAAGGAAGTGATATGAAGACATGCTGAAAGCCTCTCTGAACTCCCTGGATATCGACACCACCTCCTGGGAAACCCTGGCACAAGATTGATCGACAAGGTGCATGTTGATCCAACAAGGCTGCCAGACATTTGAAGACAGAAGGACAACCATAGTACTAGAGAAGCAAGCACTCTGTAAAGCCAGAGCTGCAAATGCTGCAATAATGAAGCCCACACATGTCTGCCTGACATGTGGCAGAACATTCTGTGCCTGTATAGGTCTTATCAGTCACCTGCAGACACACTGTGGACAGCCCACAACCCGTTAGATATCAAGGTCCTCTTTGAAAACGATGGACAAACATCACCATCACCATCAATCTTCTCTAAATGGAGAGGGTATGGCTAGTATTTGGCTTCTTTGTTTGTAACAAAAAAGGGGGGGCTTTGGGAGGTCTTCCCCCCCCCCCACTGATGGGAAAGTGATGAGGTAATTTTTTCCGACCACTGCTGCCTGCTTGATCGAGTTAAGCAATGCTGCCTAGAAAAAAAATCAAGCTGCATCTTTCCTTCTTCCCTCTTCCCTCCAATGCTGCTTCTCGTCCTGCTGTTAACAGAATTAGTGTTCAAGGGGTGCCGGGACAGGTGCTCAAGGAAACCGGGGGAAAGGGGCCCAAGAAAAATTGTAGCCAATCTTCGCCAGGTATCATTTCCAGGCTTGAATTGGAGGTGTTTCCAGATGTGGACTCAGCAGCAGCCCTCGCCTGCAAAGTGGGAGACGGCCCCAGAGATCCATTGCAAAGGCAGAGACCTTGAGAGGAGGGACTGGTTGGATTAAGAGCTATTTACATAAGGATTGGTATAGCCATAGAAGAAATGGCTGAGAGGCAGGATGCAAGCTTGGCACTCTGTCTGATTTTTTTTACTGCTTTTATGGGGGAATGTGATCTTTCCTTAAATCTAGATGATTTCCTTAGGATATCTTATGAGGTGAGTGAGACCAGCTGGTATCCTTAAGTGGTTCAAATGGATCTAAGGACTGCTTCTCCTTGGTAGGAAAGGGTGCTTTGTCAGTTCACTGATCACAGCAGTCTCTTGTCTATGGGGATTCTTCAGTCATCCAGGTCATGGTTGTCCCAAAGGTGCTTTTTTCAAGAGGCAATTGGACTTTCTTGATTTCCAGAAAGTCCAGTTGCCTCTTGAAAAATCACCTTTGGGCCAGGAGTCTCTTGCATTGCTTTGGAGTGGCCAAGGCATACGATTGCTCACTGATAGTAAGATTTTTAAAAAAAAAAAGGAGGTAGGCGTGTGGATCTACCCTCCAATTTGTTTTAGTTTTCTCTCATGATAATAAGGCTTAGTAATATGGCACCAGGCTTGAAGTTTATTTAGATATCTGTGGCATGTACTAATTTTATTGTGATCCTGACAAGCTTGGGAGG